>BROG01000636.1:420000-433501 GCA_030159075.1 Atrina japonica
CTGGAATTTTATTTTCTTCGGTATTATTACAGACCTTCGTACCTCGGCATTAGTGATAAGAGTCAAGTTCTGTGTCTAAATTTACATTTGACCGTTAGCCTATCACTGACATTATATTATAGATATTACTGACGAGAAAACATAATAAACTTCCAGTTGTAAGCGTCATTAATATTTTTTCAACAAGGAAACATTATTTCACTCTTTTTTATACATAAATACCCATCATTTTTCAATGGTGAAAAAAAATTACGATTTTGATCGGCAACATCACTTTAATTTCTTTGTACATTTCGTTTCAGAACACATTACAAGAGAACATGGTAGGAGGGAAAAGCTTTGAAGTTGAAAGCTTGATTACAAACGCTACTCTCGATACTATGTTAAGATGTTCTTTTTCAAAAGTCGGATATGTAACTCAGAATGGGTATTGCTGCCATTTTTTATAAAGATATCATACAATATAACTGAATATATTTATAACCATAAGCCATTGGGTTATTTGAACATCGTCAAACCAGCTTCTCATTACAGCACCAAATCACAGTTAAATTTACTCTTTCAAAGTTTGGTAGGATCAAATTTTTAAATGAACGCTGTAGTTCTTGTTCACTTTGTGTGTCTTCATTCAGGACTCAGTTTTTATACAATGCAATGAATAATATTTTGTCATCTAAATTTTGAGGAATGAAAAGTAGAACGAAATTCTGTGAACAAGCGTGTTTAAATCTACTATCACAAATTTTAATAAGGTCAAATGTTATTTTCGCGCAATACTATTTTCAGTTTTAACTTGTTGATATGAAGCTTACAACATCGACTAAGACAAATATAAAGAAACAAGAAATAAGATTCCACTTTTTGTGCCTGAGTTTATATGGTATAATTGGGGGCTCAGAGAGCATCTTTAGCTATTTTCAACCTCGTGCGTTTGAATTGGAAATGCTTTGTTATATGTTTCTATCCGTGTCATCAGACTGTTCGAGATCGTTGTAGCGTAAGGATTCAACAATAGCGAGATGTTTGCACCGCAAAGATTCAACGAGAACGTCTCGTTTAATCCTTCCGCTACAATGATCAATTGCAGTCTGATGATACGGATAGAAACAATTGTGTGGTTTTGTATTTTTTATATGCCCATTATCCATTTAATTGTATAAACATAGTTCAAATTAATTCTAATTCCTCTTTTAATGATGACGTCAAATATTTTGGATAAATGAAATTTAATTTAGAACCGAAGTTCCAGTGTAGTTTCCGTATTCAACCGCAATAATGCAATACGACATAATATATTGCACGGGCGTATTGAACTCTGTATTATAACTACATGTATATGACTACATATGCATTTAATAAAGAACTGTATGTAATTCTGTGTAAGATAATTAAGAATGAATAATTAAATCTATATAGTAAATTACTAAAGAAAGAAAATGTCCCTAAATTGATATCTAATCTCGCCGACAATCTTTAAGTGAGCATCATTGTCTGACTTGTTTCACAACCAGGCAACAAGCGAGATTATAATAGAATGTCCTACTGCTGGTCGGACTGATTGCTATTTTGTCCGTTTATGGACCATACTTCTTTTGTATATATATATATATATATATATATATATATATATATATATATATATATATATATATATATATATATATATATATATATATATATATATATATATATATATATATATATATATATATATATATATATATATATATATATATATATATATATATGGCATTACAATCACAGCTTTAGAACAACTTATATATAAAATGGTTGGACATGTTACCCCTTAACTATATTGCAGACGAAAGCATCCCTATGGATATGCAATTGAAGAAATAATGTCACTTGCTTTGGAAAGAATAAGGTAAGTGAAGTTTAACGCAATCCACACAGGTACAAAAACAACATACGTGCATAAATCACCCAAGAACACAAATCGCACACGTACACACACCATACATACAAATCACACATGTATACAAACCGCACGCGTACAAACACCACACCACATATACAAATCACACACGTACACAAACAGCACGCGTAAACACACCACACCACATATACAAACCTCACACATATACACAAACCGCACACATACAAAAACCACGAACCACACACCACAGAATATATACAAATCACACAAGAACACAAACCGCACACATAAACACACCACACCATATATACAAATTACACACGTACACAAACCGCACACATACACACACCACATCACATATACAAATCACACAAAATACACCCGTACACACACCACACCACATATACAAATTACACACGTTCATAAACCCCACACATACAAAAACCACGAACGAACACAAACCACACATACACAAACCAGACATGTACAGAAACTGCATAGTTATACAAACCACACACGCACAACACACATACACATACCTTACACATATACAAACCACACACGAAAAAAATTAGCACGCTTAAACCAAACCGCACATGTACACACACCACACCAAACCACATATACAAATCACACAAGTACACAAACCGCACACATACAAAACCCACGAACAAACACAAACCACACATATACAAGCCACATGTACAGAAACTGCATAGTTATACAAACCACACACGCAAAACACACATACACAAACCTCACATATATAAAAACCACACACAGACAGAATTCGCACGCTTAAACCAAACCGCACACGAACACAAACCACAAACATACGTCAACAAACCGCACAGTAAAACAAACCTTACACACACACAATCATACACAAACCACACACACACAAAACCACAAACATACACAAACCACACAAATACAAAAACCACAAACATATACAAACCCCACACGTACAAAAATTGCACAGCTATACAAACCACACATATACACAAACCACACACATTCGCAAACAATACACATACATAAACCACACATACACAAACCACGCGAATACACAAACAAAACACATACAAAAACTAAACACAAACACAAACCACACACATACAAAACCATCCAAATACAAAAACCACACACATACATAAACAACGCAAATACACAAACCATACACATACATGTACACAAACCACACACATTCAGAAACATACATATACCATACACATTCACAAACCACACATACGTATACCACACACATTTGCAAACAACGCAAACACAAAAACTACACATAAACTACACACATACACATACTACACACATTCCAATAATGAAATGCTTTGTTGCATGTATAAGGGTATTTAAAATTTAACTGAATATCTCTGAAGTATTTCTATCTGCTAAAATAATCATATCAATATATTGATGTAAATGCTAATATTTCTTATTTAAGTTGATTACTTCAGTTGATTATATCACCAAGATTATGATGACCTTGAGTAAATATAAATATAAATAGATCTATATGTTTTATATATTTCAGACAGCCATGGTATTATTTAGATTTTATATACAAATACTCCCCACCAGGAAGAAGATTTTACAAAAGTATTAACTTTATACACAATTACGACAAGAAACTCATAATAAAACGGAGGGATCAACTGGTAAGGTTGCACGTACATTTCCTGCAACGATTATATATATATATATATATATATATATATATATATATATATATATATATATATATATATATATATATATATATATATATATATATATATATATATATATATATATGTGTGAACAATAACCTTTACCGTGACAATCACGATTTTGGTATTTAAAATAATACATTTTATTAACTTTGTGAAAAGTTTCAGAATGATGATAAATACTCAATTAGTTTAATTCATACCAAGCAAACAGGTTTTATTTGATTTTATTTTTGTATGACTACGTGTGGCTATTTTACAATTTACATAACAAGATATTGTTGTACAAAATAACATCTGTCTCCGAAATGTATATTTATCTGAGGCAGTGTCAAAAACATCCATTGAAGTCGATCCTGTGGACCCTATTTCTGTTCTCTATATTATATTATTCCCTTTTTCAACGTTTTTATACCAAGTTTACGTTTCTCCGCATTGATTATATAAAAATCTCAGATACCAAAGTATAAATCAATAGGATGTCCAGGACATAGATACAAATCCGGTAAAAATGGACAAACACGGACCTCTGGAAACCAAGAGGTGGGATCAAGTGCCATGGAGGAGTAAGCATCCCCTGTCGACCGGTCACACCCGCCGTGAGTCCACAGTCAAGTCCAATGAAACACGTGAGGAGTGTATCCTCGTCACAATTGGTACAGACGTCTCAACAACCGCCAACGAAAAGGCAACTCAACATTTCACTTAGTGAAACAGAGTAGTCGCAAACAAGACTATTATACCGACCATAAAATTTGCGGAACGTAGCGCTTTAAAGTTTCTTACCTCTACATCAGCGTGCAAGTTCGAGTAACGTTGGCAACTACGCTGATTTCGTGGGAACGTTTGCCATTTTTACACAGTTTGCATTGTAATCGTGTATTTAATTCTAAACATAAAAGTGGCTGCCATTATATGACTAAAATATTGTTTATTTTAGATATAAATGCAGCTTCATCATTTAGTGTTACACCTTTCCAATGCGCCATTTCTGATTATCTGTCTTATTTTTAATGTACATTCAGTGAGTATGCAGCATTAAGAACAACACGTAATCAATAGACATTTTATCGAGTTCTTCTGTTCCGTAACGGTTTGTCATAATAGTGTGCAACTTCAGAGCAAACTGTAGGCAGAATACTTCAAAATGAAAATCTATAGGCAAGGGAAATCACTCGAATGCATCGTGGAAATAACGTATCCCTTATTCCATAAACATTTTAACCTTACGCGAATTCTCTCGTAGTGAATGTTTGTCAGCCTCTCCATATGGTATAGTATCGTGACAAAAGTGAGTAACCATTTTATTACTCTATAAATTTCATATAAAACCACGTTTTCAATCATCTTTTACAAAGTCATTTTTTTCTCTATTTCAATACTATATTCTCTACTAATATTTATGTTTTGACGTTGCTTATAATGTTTTGTTATGAATATCCATTGTTTCGTTTTATTGTACTGATGAGTTTGTCGTCTACAAAATATTACCGTTCCGTTTTATTATATGTAAATAAGGAATTGTGAAAGAAAGAATTTTTTTTTCTATTTAAATTGTTGAATCATGACAACAGAAAAATTTAACATTATGAAGAAAAACACAATGAAACTGTTTTAGATATTGTTATATTATTATTTTTATTGTTTTAAGGTTTCGTCAAAGTTCATTCAGAAATGATTTAACGTGCCAAGTTTTGAAAACATGAATTCATATGAATTGTGTAGACACAAACAGAGTGTTTTCTGACTTTTGTCACCATACTGTATATATGCGTTACATTTACGTACGGTTCTCTTTAGTTACATTATGTAATATAGTTCTGAACTTTGGATTCAGTATGTCTCTTTCTATTGATATGTATAAAATCCGCCTTTCAACAACAAGCTCTACAAAATAATCTCGGCTTTTTGTAAATATTTTATTCTTTAGATTCCTTTTATATAAATATAATGGCTTTGTATGCAATTACTCTGTTTCACTAAATGGAATGCTGAATTACCTGTTCGATAGCGGTTCTTCGATAGCGGTCGTTTGTACCAATTGTGCGAGGATTCCTTCCTTCCTTATCTCAATTAAATTTGACTATGGACTCAAGGCGGATTTGATCCGTCAACAGGGGATGCTCACTCCCCAATGGCACCTTATCTCACTTCTCGATTTCAAGAGGTCTGTATTGTCCAGTATTCACCAGATTTGTATATTGTTTCCTGGACATCCTGAAGATCAAATTATTTGTAAAGCATACTGCATATACCTTTCTCCTTCCACATCAGTTCCATTCCATTCCCCTTAAAAATCTAGTTCTATTGGACTTGGAGTTTCGGATATCTACTGGTGTTGTCCGATTCACAAAAGATGGCTGGGCGGGGTGACTTTTTGATTATCATAGGGATGACTCTGTTCAATTTTAGGTTATTACAAGCTGCACGGAAAAAATGTTTTATTCCTCACTGGATACTCTCTTATGTATGCTGACAAGTACGAACTGTTACTCCAGACAGTGTAATTTTAATGTTATGCTTTATTACTTAAAATTCAAACTCGTCCAGGTCAAGAAAGGGTTCATAAGACTCCATCTCACCAAGTTATATATGAAGTACTGTAATTCCTCATTATACTTCATGTTACATTTAAATCTGCAATGATTACATTACTTTAATCTATTGACTAACATTATTTTCATTTTTAGAAACGTAACCCTGACATTCTGAAAAAGAAGCGACTTGATTTTCTGGATATACTCTTGACTGTGAAAGACCAGTATGGTCAGGGTTTGTCAAACAAAGAAATTCAGATGGAAGTTGCTAATTTTCTGTTTGCCGGTATGTAAATATAAGATGTCATTGTATGGGCATACTTGTAGAATGCCATACATACAGGGAACTCATAAGGGGGCTCGAATACACTATACAGTTCTATTTTTGTAGGAAGTGACTGTCCTTTCAACTTCTTTCGGATAAGAATGCAGGTCGCTGGTACGCGTGGTCTTAGATGATATTGCATTATAATGTTTAGAATTGGCTGAAGGCTTGTTAAATTTAGAAAATTATAACTGTCCATGACAGCATGTAATTGTAATTTAATTGAAGTAGTGGACAAGCAGACCTGTGTATATTTTCAACTGTATAGAGTACATGCATTTGGGTTTATAAAAATCATATTTTATGTAAGGTAAATTGACACATGTTTACAAACACAGCGAGTCTTAATCAAATCATAACAGCAGTGACAAGCTACTTGTTGTCATAAAAGTAATGCATGGAGTCCGTGCAAGGTAATATGTTTTACCTATACAACATTTTTTGGAAAGTGGACCTATTGTTTTGTTTCTGACTGAACCAGGATGTGCCACTTTACCTTGGTAGACCTATGTATGTAAAAAACCTGTATTTTTCTTTTTATATATGTGAATTATTCAATGATCTCCCTTTGAAAAATTTCACACGTATTGGTCTACCACGATAAAAAGGCAAAACTGGATTCTGTCAAAATCAAAACCCTATTGTCTTTTTTTTCAAAAATTGTGTACAGATTAAACATTTTACTTTGTACATATGCCAAGTACTACTTTAGCTTCCATATTTTTGTTCAATGATATGCTTTAACATTCACCAATTCAGTCGTTGTGTATGTCAATATTACCTTGATAAACAATATACGTTCCTAAAATGTTTTCTGCCTTCATGAACTATGTACATAATTTTAGTAAGTCTTTATATTCCAAAATTAGAGAAATCTCCCTTATTGAAATTTAATTACTCTGTATATATGCAGATAAATGATATGATATTATTTACTAAAAGAAGAACGAAAAATATCAACAAACATGAAAAGCAAAAGCACAGAATTTGGGGATCTATCCACTCATCCGTCTGACTGCTAAACATTGATAGTAAAGTGTTGTTATTTATTTATTTATTTATCTTTATTCCTTAAAGTTTGTTTGTTTGTTTGTTTGTTTATTGTTGTTTAACGTCCCACTCAAGGATATTTCACTTATATGGAGACGCCACCAAATGCCGGTGAAGGGCTTCAAATTTTGGCCTATGCTCGGCACTTACGGCCATTGAGCAGTGAGGGTTCTTTAACGTGCCGACACCTACTGTGACACGGGACCTCCAGTTTTTACTGTCTCATCCGAAAGACAGGAAACCAACCTGTCGCCGGCGGTACTCGAACTCACGACCTCACGATCCAGAGTCGAGCGCGCTACCGACTGAGCCAGGCCGGCTCTATTCCTTAAAGAAATTGCTGTAGAAATATAAAAAATAGTATATTATGTACAACTATACAGGTCATGACACAACAGCCACGGCCCTCAGCTGGAGTTTGTATTGTTTAGGAAAGTACCCGGATGAACAACAAAAATTGTATGAGGAAGTTCGTGATATAATGAATGATGACGCAGACATCAAATGGTAAAATATATATTTTCATTTTACATTACCAAAAATGAATTATATTGTGTTTTTACAAAATGATTTATTACATGTAATGTGTTTTGGTATGGATTGTCAGCACAATATCATTATTGTATTAAGTCTACTAATCTATTTATCGGAAATTAGTTTTCATTTCTGCGTTTTTCAAGCACGCCTAATGTGAACATCAGAGCCAACACATGTTACACCCAGCATGACACTTTAGAGAGTTCTCACTTCAGTGGCGTCAGTCCATAGCACAGGTCAATGTTTGTGGTACTTCTCCTGTAGATTCATATAAGTAAAATAAATACAGGCAGGGCATTAAGTACTGTAAATCCGGAAATGTTCGCGGGACTTCGCGATTCGGAAGTTCTAAATTTATTTATGATATGATATCTTCGCGATATCGAATGCTAATTTGTCATACTATTATCATACTTGATTACGAGATAATTTTATTTTCGCGAGCGGGAACTCTCGCGAAATTACGCATAAATAAAATTCTCACGAATAAAACCGGATTTACACAAACAGCAAATCTAAGTGTATGTGTTTTGCAATCTCATAATTTCTATTGGCAGGGAGCACTTCGTACAACTTAAAAGACAATCGATGTTTATTAAGGAGGTTCAACGAATGTACTCTATAATTCCTATAATTGGTCGGTATACAAATGAGCCGATACAATTGAATGGGAATGAGATTCCCGAGGGATGTACGGTCTATGTATCGATCCATGCTTTACATCATCACCCAGACTGTTGGCCAGATCATGAAGTAAGTTGCATGCAATAAGTATACTTTTTAAGATATAGACTATTTATATGTTAAATCAAAAGATTTATGTCAAATATAGCACATATAGCAAATAGAAAAAAAAATACATCGTGAAAACAAATTACCGATACACAACACAAAATTTGATATATTCTCCACAGGACTTTTACTTTAGAAGTGAGAGTTTGTGGGGAAACTGCCTTTAAACTCGTTCAACATGTACAGTGTTTACATTTTAGCAGTTTATAAGGATAAGGATAAGAGGAAATCTATCAGACACCTAAAGTAGATCCAACGCCTGACTAAAGTTGATAACTGAATTTTCAACTGTCTACAAGTGAGGTTTTATTTCATACTGACAGCAATAGCAATCATTAGCAGCTTTTAATGTTCGCTCATCTCGTCAGCACATCAAACTCAATTCGGACAGACCAAGCTTTTCTGTTTTAAAGGGACAAATACGATAAAAATACAGTTACAATAAAAACATTCGCCATGAGCAGATTTGGTCGGTTAGTTCTTATTTTTCTTTGAGAGGTACATATTTTCTTTCCGACAGGAATTCCGTCCAGACAGATTTTCCGAGGAGTCGTGTAATGAGAGGGACCCTTATGCGTTTGTGCCTTTCTCAGCTGGGCCCAGGTCAGATTGACTTACTACCATTGTATTGTTAAAAGACTTTAATACATGTATTTCGAGACCATGTTTTTGTTTCTGTGTATAAGATAAAATTGTTTTCTACAGGAGATTGTTCTGGCATGATACTATCGTCGGTGCTTTATTTGCATGTAAGACATTCAAATACATAATACAGAATTTTCATTTCAACAATAGAGTTTCTTGCCTTTTTGCAACATTTAGGAGACAAATAATATGTCTGCTATTGTATCTGGCTCTACTTCAATTATTTACCGTGAAATAAGTATATGAATAAAGACATACAGGTATTTCTTGTATATATTCTTATATATATATATATATATATATATATATATATATATATATATATATATATATATATATATAATATATATATATATATATATATATATATATATATATATTTACAGAAACTGCATCGGTCAAAACTTTGCACTGAACGAAATAAAGGTTTTCTTATCGAAGATTATCAGAAGGTATGTAAATAAAGATGATTATATGATCAGTTTTATATCATATCATATATAAACCATTTCATATCAACCTGTGGATCCGATGGAGCCGAGGATAAATATAAGGTCGAGTGTTCATATGGCATAAGATATGGAAATAGTAATTTTACAAACTTTTTATCCTGTACTCAAGAGATAAAACAAAAAAGTATTCTATTTCCAATATTTTATTGTACTGCCTACCATTATCGGAACATCATTTTCACCGAGTATTCTTTTGTTTTAATTGTCATCAAGAATATTTCCTGTGTGATGATATTAAATATTCCAACGACAATTTTCTTTTCTTTTTAATGAAGCCCAGTACTATAATCCTGTTTTGTTCTGATACGGGCAATATGGTTATCAAACCCCTTGATATGGATTTGAAATCCATATCAAATCCCTGATCAAACTACTGATTTGGATGGCAAATTCCAATAGCATCAAATATGCAAAATCCTAATCCTAGGCAGTATCTGAAAAAGGGATTAATATTGTTCATTGTTATTGGGGAGATATTGCCGAAAATACTACACAGTGGCGTAGGAAAGAAATAAAACAAAAATGAGACCAAAAACATTTTTTTATGAAAACGCTTTCTCCGGTTAAAAATTTGTTTTATATGTCTTTTGATTATGCAATAAATCAATACACAATCTGCTAACGTATTGATAATATATAAGAATTTTACGTGTATGTGAAAAAGTGGGGAGTGGGCGTCCCGTGTCACCCCTGCTTTCTATTCCTATTCTACGTAAGTATCAAGTTTGCTTCAATTACCATATATTCCTAAGGGCAGAAGAAATAATTTCATTTACGTCTTTGATTTTTTCAGATACAAAGTTATCCTTGATGAAGATCATAGAATTAGGCTTTGGCCTAATATGGTAATGAGAACAAAATACGGCATAAAAATAAAACTGGAAAAAAGAATAGATCCAAAAACAATTTGACACAGAAATTTTATGATTTGATTTTCTATATCTTATTTATGAATGGGAGTCATTGTGCAGATGTATGCTGATATTGTATAAAGACATTGTGATCTTTACAAAGTAAGCGAATATGTAAATGTTTTTGTAAAAGAAATAATCGTTATATTCAATATACTGAATGACTGTATTATTACATACAATATTGTCAGTTGGCAGTTGAAGAGATTATTATTTTTATGCAAAACATACGCGCACGTTGTGTTTGTTTTAATCGATCTTTCACACACACACACACACACACACACACACACACACACACACACACACACACACACACACACACACACACACACACACACACACATTTGTTGCATAAGCTTTTCAGAAGTTCAGATTTTAGACACGATACTCACTGCACTAAATATATTCCTCTTTAATCAGAGAAACCGGTTCAAAGTGTAATATTACTGTATCTATCGATATCATAATACTTTTATAATGTTGATAAAGCCAGTAAAGTTTGTCATAGTTAATCTGAGTTTGTTTTCTTTGATTACCTTATAGTGTGTCGTTAAAGCAACGAAATAATCTGGCTTCACACCAAGGTTCAATGCAGAAACAATAATCATATAAATAAAAGTAAATACACTTAAAGTTGTCATTTCAGCTTTTAAACACTTTTCAATTTTTGAATTAATTGCTCCAAGTAACAAACTTTTGGAATTTTTCAAAACAATTTTCTTAATTTTTTTTTCAAAATTAAAAATTGTTTAAAAGTTGACAGTTTAAACATATGTTATCTTTGATATTGTGAACGATAACTAGCTTGTTAGCATGTACTGAATGCTATAGAAAAATATAAACCGGTAGACATCAGTTTATCTCGCGCATTTGTTTACATACATATCATGATTCACAACTTTCCACATGATATCAGTGGTCAACAAAGCACATATGACCATTGTATTCACATTTCATGCACATATGTAGTATACACAAAGATGTTAAATTATGCTGTCTTCATTCTCCGGACATATGTCCTTGTATTTAAGAAATAAGTATTCAATTTGTGACACTTTGATATCATATATTTTGTTATTTCTGGTGGCTATCGTTGTGATTATTTACGACATTAAAAAGTGCGTTACACATCTATTTTGTAATTTTGCAGTCTCTAAAATAACATTAGTGTTAAAATGCAGATGTTCTAGTTTATATTCTGTCTACTGCCCTTTGTGTATGCGGAGGCCGTTAAGATATTGTGAAAATATTGATAACTATAATTAATTTGATAGACAGTAAGAGGTTGTTACAATTAAACACGCCTAACTAAATAACCGTGTGGTGGCAAATTTAAAGCTAATGCGAAATATTCAATTGAAATAACAAAGCATTGAAGCACAAACTGTTATCCATAAGTCTATAGTTATTTAGGGTGAATTTAAGACGGGTAAATAACCAGGGCAAAAATGTCCAGATATTTTAAAAACGATAGATCAGTCATTAATATAGCGTGCTCCATATTCGCCGTGCTCGTGTATTAACAATTTGTGACGTCATAAACAGCTCACTATAGCGTTGCAACAAACAGTTATTTTTCGTTTTTATGATACACTACAACGATATAGAAAAACACAATGTTTACCTATCGGAAAACAGACCACAAAACATGTTCATCTTATCAAAGTAAAAATAAACATTTCTGGTATAATAATCCCTAGCGTACTATCAATATAAATACTAGATGCTCATATGATATTTTATGATTTGTTTCACTAATTACAGCATAATAAAGAAATGCTCAATTATTTATGAACTACTATATCAGCAGAACTTGTTTTGATACATTTGTATTGTCATAATACTGTCCTATGATGTTTTGCTTGATCATATTGGTTTAGAAGTAATTTAGATTCTATATTTATGTGTGGTGTGTTTTCACTTTCATCTGGAATATTTATATCTCTGTAATATCATTCTCTCTACTGTCACGTTTATTCATTAAATTACTTTTTATTTATTAATTATCTCTTTGTGTACTTAGAAACACCGCTGTAAACCGTAACATGCATTGTACAATGCTGTTTATAGCAATCAAGTGTTTCTCTACCTTTTATGTTCCAGGCATACAAGCTGTTAAAATGACATTTTTGTTTGTAATCAAAGTTTCAAATACTTTACGTTTTATACCTATAAACTGTTCAAAATAAACTTGTATTAATGATGTAATTCGTAAAAAGAAATCGAGGTGAACAATGGCCAAGTTGACATTGAATATTCTTTCATGGATGCAAGGAATTTCAATTGTCAGCATATTTCATAATGCTATGTATGTGCATGCTATGTTGAAAACTTTTACGGAGATATATCTTTTTAGTTTTGTTAATCAAATTTTAGATATAATCGCGGGATATATTTTTGTGTCAAGATGACAGTTTGTATGCATTTTTAAATACTGCAGTATTAAGTTCACTTGAAAATATTTTTTTCATTAATCTCAGGTCTGATTTGGATTAGAATCAATCCGTATGCATAATGAACTCAATGGCTAATCCAAGGTTTTATGTCATAGTGTGTGTGTGTGTGTGT
>BROG01000637.1:0-97500 GCA_030159075.1 Atrina japonica
CACTCAGTTTTTCACTAAAATATTACCTATGCAATCACATGTTCGGGAAATTTCCATTTTAAATAATCCTGTAAATGATCTGGGATTCCACTTATTAGGTCGTATTGTGTTTCTCACATAACCAGCTGGCGAGGTGGAATAAGATTTTAAGATTTTTGCCAGTGTAACCCTGATGTCATTATGCCGTATAACCTACAATCTAAACTTTTTGCGATAAAGATGGGTTCGCAAGATACAATCCCGCCTGGTTATATGAATTGGAACTGTACTTAAGGCTATCAAATGGTAGTCCCTGTATCTTTGTCACGTATTAGCAAAAGAATTAAAAGGAATATCAAGACAACGAAATACTTAAAAAGTCCCACTAGCAAAAGTCCGTGGTACGGGTCACATTTTGTGGAAAATCTCCAAGAGCTGGCGACGTTTTCATATCAGCGGAAGCTTAATGCAAGGATGTTTGTTAAGTCATTGTTGCAATGACTGTGACCCAAGTGAAGAGAGATGCCCAGAACCGAGTCCGTTTGCTATGTGTGGTTGCAATTGCAACCCTTTTCTCCACAAGGTGTCTACGGGGTCAAAGTAAAGTAAGCAAAACTATTGCTATGGACGGAAGTCAGTATCGCAGATATAGACAGGGATGATTAATGGGACATCATTATGTCTCTCTTGAGAAAATCGAATACCTAAACACCAGTTAGCAATCAATGTTATCCGTTGTCTTACTTGTATTGTGTATATTACTTCCATTGTTTTTCTTTCTATTCCATACTTTGTCCGCGTTTATTTCCTTTGTTTCCGTAATCAGTGCTGCTGAATTGATTTTTATACAGAAAAACACTCTACCTCTAATTGCCTGGAAACGACAGTACCTGATTACAGATGTGATGTATCAGTACACAACTGTTTGCTTGCTGCGTCACTTCTCTGCTAACCTTGGGTGCTTGAATGTCTGGAAATATATTTTTCTTGTGGAAATTGATTCGTTTGTTCGTCAATATTTATCAGTGTAATGGGACTTAAATGTTTTTGTGAATGAATAAGCCTAGTGCGGCAAAGTTTTTCTCAAACAATTATCATTTTTAAATAGCCAAATCATAACTCTCTTGTTATTTTAGTGACTTTTAATTTATTACAAATTTGAAGCTGATTCAATTAAATCTCCTGTTTTGGGAAATGTAAAGATGACAGCCATTGGCGTTGATTCACTGATAATTTGATAAAAGACGAAGTAATTATTCGCGATTACTGTGATTATCAATTATCAGTCAATTCTATAGAAATTGTGATTTTTCGTGGGTTTCTAAGAGTTACCTGTCTATTTGACGTTCTTTATTGTATTATAACTAACTTACCCATAGCTAATTGTGCTGACAAAATTTGCAAATGATAAATCGCCCCATTTAGTGCAATACGTAAATCTAAAATAGTATATGGGCTAATGCACATATGAGACAATATATATATAATAGATAACATTTATACGTATATTTTATGAAGCACGTATAATAAAGACTACCGGCGATTTGATTGGCTAACGCGCGCGAAAGAAGTTAGTTGAAAGAATAATATAAATTATCATCCCCAGTCATCAGAAAACACATTATAAAAAGAATCTGTCAAGAGTTTGCTTTCATATCACTTTCGCCAAAAGGGTCACAAAATGGGAAATTAAAAACTCGTATAGTAAATGTGATATGAATGGAAACTCGTAACAGATCATGTATATAATTATATCCATGTACACCAATTGAATGTGCTTTTTCTTCGAAGTTCAGAGATCTTTATCAATTAGCCTACATTGTCTAATCTATTGCATCGTTATAAACATGCATGCACAATAACGACACACGACCATGAACAAGAGTTATACCGCCCAAGAGGCTTTGTGCTTTTGTTTTAATTTTTGTATCGAATTTTGTTTTTCAGCAAACTTTTTATGACACGTGTAATTAGATTTCAATGGTATAGGAGAGAACCCGGTAACATTGCAAGAGATCACCGGCTTCCCGCATGTAAACTGGCAAACATTTTTACAACACCAGGTTAGGTTCCACAAGGACCGGAACCCGTGCTGACCACGACCCGAGACCATAAACACGGAAAATTCTCAGACAAAAGTTAAGAATTTACTCGTCCGATTAAAAAGTGAAAACTCGCGGACCGTAATACGACTTATGAATTTTTGCAACTCTGGTAAGGAGCAGAATAAATATAGGCCAGGACACACGTTCCAATTTGTGTTCCATTTAACTTCGATGTTTGAACATTATTCTTTCCATAACCTATGATTGATTAATTAATATTCAGCCAAGAGATATAAAACGCTTTAAAATCAAATATAAAAAATCTCAGATACCAAAGTATAAATCAATAGAATTCCAGGACATAGATACAACTCTGGTAAAAATGGACAAACACGGACCTCTGGAAACCAAAAGGTGGGATCAGGTGTCATGGAGGAGTAAGCATCCCCTGTCGACCGGTCACACCCGCCGTGAGTCCACAGTCAAGTCCAATGAATTACGTGAGGAGTGTTTCCTCATCACAATTGACGTCTCAACAACCGCCAATGAAAAGGTAACATAACATTTCACTTAGTGAAACAGAGCAATCGCAAACAAGACTATTATACCGACCGTAAAATTTGCGGAACGTTGACATTAAACGCGGTTTTCGATATCCCTGTGTCAATAATTTGTCAGTGAGTAGTTTACCTCTGTATATGAAATCTTCATATGTTGTACACGCCCGGGCATATCGGATCATTTGTGAACTTTAAACTCGATATGCGGGTGACTGAGGGGTATTACTACTTAAATGTGGAAAATTTACGATGGGAAAGCCGAAATCGTCGCGTTTGTCGTATAGCTTAGTTGCAAATTTCCCATCTGTGTTTATATCAAGTAAAATGTTTTAGTATGAAGCGTGTTTCATAAAAGCGTTTCGTGTCATAAAACTGGGAAGATTGTTAATGTAAACAAACGTCGTATAGCCAAATGAATACAAGCCAACAGAAAAGAAATTGTCCGTCTCCTGAAACTATACCGCTTAAATAACACGTTGTTTTCGAAAGTCAAAGGATTAAACATGTACCGAAATACTTTAAGGCGACGGAAACTCTGGCGATAGGATCTATTTATCCTGAGGCCAACAGGGAAACAGCCATTTTTACTGTTAGGAATAACTTTAGTCTACTACAGGCATACTGTATGCAAGTATATTATCATTTGAGAAAGAAATATATATCAGAATTTCTTTATGGTCCACAACTTTCACCCACGTTGAGAAAAATCTCAAGATTTGAGTAAAATCTTAAAGTTGAGTAAACATTTATCTGAGATTAGTTGTATGGTGCTGGGACCAGAAGTGAAATACTTCATGGTTCAAACCACTCGACAAAGCGGTTCTGAGAAGCTGTGTGAGTTCCCTATACCAATTGTGTAAAACCCGGAAAACGTCGGGTGTTCGGCTGTATCTTTATTGTTTTAACAGATAGCACCATTAAAATTCATGAAAGCTAGAAATAGTTTAAGCGATTACTCATTTACCAATACATTTATGTTTATCATTTGGGCTGGTATGATTTTACTTTCTCATACAGAAATTTACATGTACTTTGAACTCGAGCTCAGATGATGAAGGCTTATTGACAGAAACGATAATCTTGAACATTTGTTTGTGGACTTTTTGCAAAAATAAAATCGCATTGTATTTATAATATTTAAGCGTTGGAAAACAGAAAATTACAAAAAACAAGTTTGCTCGAACAATTATCAAAATAGCAAAGAAAAAAAACGACGGAAATCATTTTGATCATAGGAAATAAGAAAGCCTTTGCCAGAGAAATGACATATCCAGTCCCCATACATTATAGACTTTTTTATTCGACTTTCGTCTTCGTCATAGACTAAAAAATCTAAATCAAAAAGTTTAAATGTTACTTGGTATTGGAAAGAATTATCTTTATATATATATATATATATATATATATATATATATATATATATATATATATATATATATATCCCTCTGTCTCTGTGTGTGTGTGTGTGTGTGTGTGTGTGTGTGTGTGTGTGTGTGTGTGTGTGTGTGTGTGTGTGTGTGTGTGTGTGTTTACTTAAATGCCATTATATTCCCCGAATATATTTATTCTTTATTACATGATAATTGATTATTATTTTCCTCGTGATTGATGGACGGGATATTCAATTTCCGAACACTGATAGTGATCAAACGAGAATGACCCTACTTTGCGTAACACTGAAGATCAATTTCCGGTATGATGTATATGGTGACGTAATATCGATACGTAATACAGAAACTACGTAGCGAAGAGGAAATGTCCGGTTATGTCCTTGTTATCGTTTATATTCTATCATGCTCATACTTTGTTCATCTATGAATTGTTAGGTTAATCTAAAATCGCATACATGCAGTGATATATATATTAGAGTATACAATGAATGTCCATGTATTGTCAGTATATCTATGTTGCTGGTAACGATTGTTACAAAGAATGTTTGTTGTTTTCTGTTTTACAGAGAGAGAGAGAGAGAGAGATTGGTTTACATGTCGTTACAAAACATTGAATTCTACTTTGAGAGACGACTAATGTCATTAGCTGAAACTTCCTGTATTGATTTAATCTGGATCTCGACTGCTGGGGATGTATTTTGGTAAGTATTCCGCTTGCAAGAAGAAAATTCTAACTTGCGTCGGACCTCAAATGATTAAACGTATATTGTGACTAGAGATAAGCTTAAGTCACTAACTAGTCTTTTACGTGGAACTTTTGTACATTTACGTTGAAGAATTACATTGGACAACGTCCGTATCACATGTCTCTAATTAAGCAAAATGGACGTTAAACAGTAATAGAATTTATTGATTTAATTTAGACAGAATTAACTCAACAGAAGTGATTTACTTTTCTATACCTTTGAAAAAAGTGACAAAGTTCTAACTCTTGTTAAATATCAAATGCAGAATTTATTAACACATGACAAAAACCATCCAGGAATCGAAAAAAGTTGCATCAGCTCAAAGCATGTTGATGCGACATAAAAAATCATAATATATTTCTCACTTTGTACAGTCTGATTTACAAATAAAAGTATAAGAAAATTCAAACAATTAAACAAAATTAACTCACTTTATAGTAATCAGATAATTTAATGCATGATCAATGAACAGGTACATATGAAAATTCGCCTCTTTATCATAAAAATCCACGTCCTCCCCTCAACGACGTACGTCACCGTTGTAGATACACCGGAAGTCAAATGACATCATCCGTTTATTTGCCTAAGATTGATTTATGCTCATTCTCTTCCTCCTTCTCATGTGCTTGTTCCTCAAAGTCGTGCTCGTATGGATTTTGTTCTGAAAGAAATCACGATAGTTAAGTTTGAGGTACATCCGTGTGTTATACTATACGGCGTGTGTCTTTGATAACCCCTTTTCTTTCTGTTCGACATTAATTAGTTTTGTGAGAGTGTTTTCTGTAGAAGCAACGTTGTAGGACAATATATAAATTTATATATTTCCTTTTATAAATCAGACAAAGTCACTACATCATTTCAGTGTATCAAATGTTTGTACGAAAATCTTGTTAGTGTAAAACATGTTATTTCAGGCTTCTATTTGAGATAATATTTCACCTATTATCTTGACTAAGTTCAGCTCTAAATGTATACTTATAAAATGTATCTAGGCGTAAACGTATACCTTACAATGAATCCATATCTTTAACAAAACTAGACTACCTTAAACGATTGATTTTATGTTTTATATAGTTTGCATAAATAATTCTTAATGCATCTGACACAATATAGCACTTTTTCACTAATTTATGCCGTACCTCATTTATCCATAAAGACACATTTGGACTTGCCTAAGTCATTGATTTATAGAAGGGGTTAATTGTTTCTCAGGGGTTTATTGAGTTAATTAAGTGTGAGATTTTAAAACATTTTAATGAATGGTATTATTCAATATATAGAATTATGTCATGATAGACAAATACCAAAATAAGTATAACTGTATTGTGGTAAGTATACTTACGGAAAAGGGCTCCTAGAATACCAGCAAACAGAATTGCACCTGAAAATATAAATGGTAATATTGTATGATTCAAATGTATGTAACATCATAATTATGTCAGTGTTTCCCTATCGCAGTTTAAGTCGTCTTCTTCATGTGCTATGTTATACATGGAGTTTATCGTTCATTTCGTTCATACACATAGTTGCTCGTAGTATTTTGTATATTGGTAATTTTATTTGAAAATTTTCAATATAAAAAAAGGATTGACAGCATTAGCCAAAAAGATTATATTTCCCAAAGTTATATTTACATACCTACTGTTATTTCCTTCAATGAGAGTATACAGACCGGTTGCCTTTTATATTTAATACTGGACATACAGCTGTTCAGCTGTTATGTCATGTGAAAACCTCCCCCCCCCCACAAAATCAATTATATAGAATGGATTTCGTGTCCAGCTGATTACTGTTTCATAGAAAATGGTTATATATATATATATAAATAAGGATTTTTTTTTCATTTTTGAAAAAAAAGACATGGAATGTACAGCAAAACTCATGGGAAAAAATATGTGCTGCACAGAATATATTCCATGAGTCACTGCATGTACACTCCATGTTTTTTCCAAAAATGAAAAAAATCCTCAATTTCTTCTTTCACTCTTTATTTATTATTTTTAGTGTAGCATGCGATTTAATATTATCGCAATTATTAATGCCAAATTGTTGTATTTATTGTATTTCTAGATTATTAATGTTATATAGATGTATAGATGTTAAAGACATCTATGAGTGCTTGTACGTGGTTACCTCACTTTATTCCAATGAACCCACAAAATTTAATCAAAAACAAAAATAAATTTGCATCGTATAGTTAAGAATTCAATCGGATATAAGTAACTGATATAGAAACAGCGTTAAAATGAGAAAGCATTTTACAGAAAAAATTGAATAAAAGCGAACCTCTGAGCTAGTAGGAGATTTCAAATGGCCTACAATTTTATCATTTTCGCTTTTCATTTGTGTTTCCGTATTGCATGATATAAAGGGAAATAATTTAAAAACTGTTTTTATATATTTATTAACTTTTAGTCATTGGTAATTGATTTCTTTCGAAAAACATGTTCCTTTGATTTTTCATAGCATCATTTTAACCTACCAAATGATAAATGCATAGCTTACCCAAGAATGTTTTTGCCTGGTTTCCTTGCATTTGTCCGCCTCTAACGGCAACGGGGACAGGGTAGTAGCTCGGGGCATAATTGTAATAACTTGCCGATACCAATACTGCCTGTGACACAAATCCCAAGAAGAAAAGGGCAGCAAAAACTTTTACCACTGTCACGTTCATTGCTGGGCACTAGTCTAGAAAAAAATCAAATAAATTGATAAACTATAGAAAAAAAAACTGTATACAATGTCTAAAAAGATTCCGGATCATATGTCGGCTTACTTTAATTTCAGCTTTTACATTTGTATTTTTAATTACGTCACTGGTTTTTTATTTAGGTCAGAAAAGGGTATTGTGTGACAATATCTTTGTGTAATGATACACAGGAAATGTGGCACATTTCGTATGACGTCGTTGTAGACGACTATAATAAATGATGTCTCTTATATGTATGCCAATGTTGCAATCTGAAATACACATTCACAAAACACAAACAACTGTATTAGCTGCAGTGGGTTTTTTTCAACAAAAATTGGTTTCCTTTTTTACTTAGATTGATTTACAATAACAAAAAAGAGATACAGACAGGCATAAAAATTCTTTAATTCCTATATTTTTGTGAACATTGCTGGAGAAACCCAGGTTTGACACTTTTTCAATTGCAATTGATTAACTATACGTGTGTGAATACCACACTGGACCTGACCTTATTGTCACAATATATATATAGGAATATAAGATGTTAAACCTAAGTATAGCTCTTATTTCTTATTGTACAAGTAGAAAAAGAAGAAAAATTCGAAATAAATTTTATATAAAACTGAGCTATCTAATGCCCCTTTAATTACCTCCCTTTATAAATGTATATCGTTAGTGTTCGTACTGTATGTAAAGTCTTAATGGTTACGCTGAATTCAATTTTAGGAAATGATGTTCCACTTAAAGCTAGATTTATCTGACGTTTCACAAGAAATAAAACACAAAATTAATAACTATCGGCGTATATAAGCAAATGACATACCTGTGTTTGTTTACCCAAAGTTTTTCTGATAAGATGATTGTTTTTATTTACATTTGTTAACCACGTGCTGTTTATTTATTCAGGCCCCGAAATCACCAAATTTACTCAGTACTCAAGCTCAACTTTAATTTCATCATTTTTACTGTATAATCGTTGGTAAAACTTTTGGGTTTGAGTGATTAGGAAACATATTATTGTTTTTCATCATTCACATATAAATTTTTGCGTCACATTTATGATTTTCCTGTAAAAAAATGAATAAAAGTGTTGAGTACGTTCTCAAACAATTTTTGAATATTTCTGAAGTTTTCATCCAATGAGCAATAATTTTTATCATTATTTACAATTGAATGCTGTCAATATACACACATGTCCAGTTACAGAATAAATTTTATCTGAATTTACCTGAAAGTTAGTTGAGCTTCAGTATTGAGTAAATTTGGTGACTTCGGGCCCAGTATCTTAATACTACAGTTAAAATAAATTTTATTTTATATCTTATCCTTATTTTTGGAAATAATCAATGTATTATTTAAATACTTTGTAAAAAATACAATTCGTAACCATTTAAGCTTTTAATTTAATGTTTTAACTACATGTATTTGAATCCACAACTTAATCAACCATCGACATATTAGAATCACACTCTAATCAACTAAATATTTATTCATAAGGCTTATGATAATTCAGAAACGTCATTAAAATATTGAAATAAAAAATCGTCAAATGATTGTTTGTTTTAAAAAACATTAAAAAATAAGATATTCACCACCTTGTATGTATTTCTTAAATCCTGGGTCCAATCGAGATTTACTCGATAACTAATGAATCGATGCTTAAATACACATATAATTATCTCCCTTGCTTACCTGTTGTTCCGATGATACCTGGATACACAGTGGCGCTGAATCTCGTGATTCGTTTCGTTTTAAATCAACACGAGTTCGCTTCGGAATAAGACCTGTCACTTTGATGAATCAGATGAAGATCCTTATAAAGAATTACTGAGCTAGGTTGAGGATCGTGTAAATCGTTGACAGATTTCTCCTATGTCTTCCGTATATCCAGTGTTTAAGCTGGGACCATGGCGATTCGTGGGGTAGAGAAACACGTTGGAAATTTATGGGTAGTTACAGAGGTACTTAGAGTTTTGGTCTGTGTGTTACGCAGTGATCGAATAAGCAACAGAGACTTGTAATGAAATCATTGATATTGCAGTTGAAGGCTTGGCCATGGAAATATAATGATAATTATATGATTTGATTCAATCTTACCTTTTAACAGAAATAAATTTATATTGAAGGTCCGTTGATGCGAATTATTTGGAGTTTATTTTCAGAGGAAACGTTCGAGAGGTCGGTGAACAAAAGGTCAATGAATATAGACGGCAATGCAAACTGGTGGATCTAGAACATTTAGATGACATTTATCCGAAATCAAGAGGAGATCTGCTTCTTTTATAAATTTATGCTATTAAACAGGGTATATTTTTAAAATAGAGAAGTGTGAGTTCTATGTTTTATGTTTTTAAAATGCATACTTATCTTCTATTAAAACTTAAAATGCAATAATTCCTGATGTTTTTGCGTGCAATACTTTTTTCGGGCTTTTCCCGAAATTTGTCTGTGGTCTTTCATTGTAATCTGATTTAACTCTATACACAAAAATAAAATGCATATAAATGCATTCCAAAAATTATATTTCATATTATAAATTCCTCTCTTATGATCCTTTACCATCGTTCAAACAAATATTAAATACTCTAAACCAATATTTCTAAATATAAGTGTAGACTTTCAATGAAAATCATAAGTCAAAGTAGACGAAACAACACAGTGGACAATACACTGACAATTACATATTTTTAATACGAGTATGCATATTTACACTGATATGACCACATAGTCGTGCCAAGTTTTAATTATTGAATTTACTAGGTGGGTGGAAAAATTAATACAAAAACTAAAACAGGACAACTACCTACCAAGTGAATTAAAAAACTTTAATAATATTTTGGTATTACATTAAATTCATTCAGTTGAATTAAAAAATAGAGTGTGCATTTTATCAGAGGAGATTTCTTAACTTAGTAAATTATGAAAATATAATAATTTCATTTTTTTTTATTTACTTGATGGGTGCTAAATACAAGATTTAGAACACGACAGTAATATACGACAAAAGCGGATTACGTAATTACCATGGATTTAAAGTGGCAGTAGCTGTGTTTTTTATTTTAAATAATTTCTTTTTTTATTACATAGATTGATATACAATAACAAAAAAAGAATATACATAGACATAAAAGTTCTTAAATCCCTATGTATTTTGTGAAAATTGCTTGAGAAATACAGGTTTGGCACTTTTTACTTGCAATTGATTAACTCAACCTTGCTATTTGAATATGAATACCACACTGGACCTGACCTTATTTTCACAAAATATATAGGAGTATAAGATTTTTTATACCTCTCATTTGTTATTGTACATCAAGTACAGGTAGAAAAAGTTGAAAGAATCGAACTATTTATTTTGGGGGGAGAACACTGCTAATGCCCCTTTAAATGCATGTATATTAGAACATACATGTATATACTAATATGACACTTTCGTTGTTACCAATTAAATGTTCATTTTAATATCAAGGCGGCAGACAGAACAATATGATTGTAATTGTGAATGAGACATCAAATTGTATTTTGTCTTTGACTGTTAAATATTTAAAATGTATGCGTTATCATGCACCAATATATTTAGCATGTTTTCGGGAATAAATGAGTTACCGGGTATTAATGAAACCAAATCATTCCGATATTAAATGACAACTTTTGGACCGTCCATCACTTTTCTTTGATTTCTAAGTTCCCTGTGTGGTACCTAAACCAACGTGTATCATGAGTACAGTATTATATGTGTTATACTAAAAGTAAAAAGGGTGAACCCCACTCCCCGAAAAAAAAAATCATAAAAGAATAAAAATGGCCCGTTTAAGACCTCCCAACATCCCATTCAATGTAAACAGGGACACAAAAATATTTCGACAATGCACATGACAAACTGTTTATGGCGCCAAAGATTGTTTAATTATATTGTGATATTAGATAATTAGTAAACTGATTTATTAAAATTATATTTAAGTTTGTCTTTATCGCTTAAAATTAATTTCCATCGTCATTTCTAAGTATATTGGCATCGTCGGATAGGTATAATCGATCAAATATGGTATATTGCTTTGGCGGTGTGTTGTCAATACCAGTTATGTTAGAAATAAAAATAAAAAATTAATGTATTCCTTATTATTCATGAATTTAAAACAGCGATGTTCACAGCCCTCCGACTTTAATTCAACTATACTTTAGTAAATGGCACATATCATATCGCTGACAATTTGAATTTAAGATAATTGGTACAAAACCATTTTTACATTCTGTTTTTGCATGCTAATTTCACAGATATCTATTATAATTCTGATAAGTTTTATCACAGGGGTAATTTGAAAATAACGCGGAAAGTACAGTTATGTATATCCATAAATGTTAATGATAATATTATTTTTCTTCGCTCTTTCTGTTTCGAAACAACATCTACTTTGAATTCTAGCTCATTTGATGAAATCTAAATGACAGAAACGATCGTCTTGAGCATTTTTTTTTGGGGGGGGGGGGGATGTTTATTGTTTTTTTTGGGGGGGGGTTGTTTCTTTTTGTTTTGTTTTTTTATTTTTACAAAATTGTTGTACAATTTTTATAAATAAATGCTGTTACAATAATCAAATTGGAAATACATATAGTACACACTAAATTATGTGTAGTAACAATATGTAATGAAGACGTATTTTTACAAGTAACATTACATCATATTAACCGGATGTCTCTCCGCTGGTATAGGTATAGTTCCTCGCTATCAAGGTCATTGCACAACGTCAGGTTCAAATCTACGTCTTATTTACAAGTCAATGTCAGGTGGTTCAGTGTGTGTGACAGAATCACTGAATGAAAAGGTAAATACACGGCATAGTGATTGTGTAATAGCATTTATACATTTGTTATATATGTATATACGTATAGGGTATATATAGCAGTAGATTCGACAAACTCGACTAGCATTTGACGCAGCTACGCTTACCAACTGTCACATTACAATTTTCTATTTTCGTTTAAAATCAAAATGGGCGTTAATGACAATGCTACTAGTGATTTTCCCTGGCACAATCTGTTTCAATTTTAAACGTATTTTATAAAATATGTTCACCTGAAAGAATGCTTTCCGAGATCGGAATATATTCTATAATTTTTTTTTCAAAATGAAACAAAATATCAATATTTGATTATTACTCAGAAAACCATTTGTAATTTTCGCCTTTATTTCGGGGAATTGCATGATTTGATAAATTGATAAATATATAAATAGTAAATGAATGTATGAATAGATAATAATATATAAGAATTGAAGATATAAATGAGAAAATAAACTAAATAGACAAAACAAAGTATTCACTTAGTTTCATATTCACGGTTTACGTAATAATATATAAAACAATGCAAAAAGTGTGTGGGTGTGTGTGTGTGTGTGTGTGTGTGTGGTTAATGATCGCATATAATTGAAAACAAATATAAAAATTTTGCAGGTTATTTGTAAACATTAATCTTATTTGCCAAGTCCAATTTCAATTCTTAACACTACTGTATACAGGAAAATTTACTTCCCTGTTTTATTTTCGCCCCCTTCGCCCTCATCGTCAGAGGGCAAATTCAAAATTGGGCGAATTCAAAATGGTAAATCCATCTATTTTCAATAATAAAAGTTTGGGCAAATATAAAACGGGGCGAAACCGTTTGCAAGTGCATCAGGGCTAAAATAACACGGGCGAAAATAACCCTGTATACAGTAATCACTACAAATGCATTATGGAATGTAATATAAAAAATCTCAGATACCAAAGTATAAATCAATAGAATGTCCAGGACACAGATACAAATCCGGTAAAGATGGACAAACACGGACCTCTGGAAACCAAGATGTTTCTCTCGTTAATAGTGTTTTATGCCAGAATCAAACGTTCCTCCGTTATACCATGGCGGCCAGTTTTAATAGTGGTCAAAAGCCGATATTTCAATGTATCGACCACCCCACTCCCGCATGTTACTGGCAAATTTTCTCATAAAAGCAGCTTAGGTTCCGGCGGATGCATATGTCAGAAGGCGGTAACAACGTCCCCGCATAAATACAATCATCTTATTAAGACATGGAGACTCGATGATAATTGAATCAGGAAGTAAATAGGTAACATGATAGCAAATGCTAATATTGACTTGAATGATGATAACATGATATTCGATAGACAGGACCTCATGGATAAGTCACCAAATTCAGGCTGTGTTTTCATCAGATTTCAATAAAGAGTGAATTTTTTTTGGAATGTTGAAGGTATTGAATTAATGGATGTCTGGAAAGATCCCAGACATTTGTCTAATTAACGAATGTCATTAAATATTTTGTAACAATCCTTATAAATACTGACTTTTATGACAAAATGTTGTTGACTTATAACGTGAAATGGGGTGTTAAAGAATATATATTCTGTACAAAAAGAGACGCTTTCATTTTAAACTCATCTAAGTGAAAAAAAATAAGTGATAGCGAAAATATCTATGTATACAGTATTGAATACAAGTTTACTGTGAATATAAACGTGATTAAGATTGTACATAAAAGTGTTTTCTATATATAGCAAACGAAGATTACTTCTACATTCAAACAGTTTTTATTTCAGGCTGTCTACGTTTGTATTAAATAAATTCAATAGTTGATTTTCAACAGTTAACTAGAGTTAATATTATGCCTCATTTGATGAGATTAGAATTTTAACAGTACTGTCTATTTCAAATATTAATTTCGATGAATATTCTAAACATAATACCAAACGTTATAATGCTCAAGACTATCTGGTCTCGTAATACCCGGTTCTGGGTTTATGTATACTCTTGGGGACTCAAACGATCCACCAGCAGTGGCAACGACCCAGTTTTTATCAATATGAAAAGCATATTAAAAGTTATAGCTTTGCTTATATATATATATATATATATATATATATATATATATATATATATATATATATATTTATATATATATATATATATATATACAGGTGGGTCGTTTGATATATATAAACAATGTGACAGAAAAGTAAAGTAGGGGAAGAAGAAAGAAATAGATATAATGATAGATTCTGGTTGCAACAGTTGTCTGCAAGTTGATTTCAAACATTTTTGGTAACAGCCAGTATAATTTTGAATGTATTAACTGTAGAATCCCCCATGGATTAATATTGACATGGATTAATATTCTCTAGTATTACAATCAAGACGCACATGTTGGAAAGGTGATATTGCATCTAAGATTTATTATTTTGGTTAATAGAAATATTTGAAGGTAAAAACCATGTAATAAATAGAGTTTACATTTTAATGCAAATTAATGCAATTTGAATTCTGTCCAATTCTATTAGATAGAGCTTATTCATTGCGCATCCTTAAGGCATTAGTATACGTGTATATAGAATGCAATCTGCAACACCAAGCAAAAACAAAATATCGCTGGAATTTTATTTCGAATATAAGCAAATATAAGCAGCGTATTATTTTTGAATTACTATGATTATAGTGAACGATGGCCACGGATATATAGATCATGGGTCAATATTATTATTACGATATATTATCATTATAGGTGACACAAATGAGGAATAACCAGCGTTACCTGCGCAGGTGAACCACATAGAACGAAACCTAGGTCAGTATCAATAAATGATAGAGAACCAATCTCTTATACAGAGTTGTCGGTCCTTGCACTCTCTCGATCAATCTCTGTCAACGTCTAAAGAGCGGTCCCAAAACACGTGATTATGTAACCAACAGAATGAACATAAAAACCAATATATTTATATATCTATATATCTATATGTATAGTCATTTTTAAAAGTATTTTCGCCTCAAATAGTATTTTATTCTTAGTCAAACTATTCTATTGGAAAAGGCAAATAACATATAAAGAGCAAAATTCATGGTACAGCTATATATTCTACAAGAATCTTGAAAAATCGAGGTGTTTACAGAGATTGATCGCGAGTGCATGGACCGATAACTCTGTGTAAGAGATCGAAAGTGAACAAATGAACTGGACCGGAGTGTGTACATCACAGAAATGGAGAACGATATTACAAAACGTCTTTAAGTTTAACTCATGAAACCCGAATAACTCATGAAATATAAAACGTTTCAGATACCAACGTATAAACCATTAGGATGTCCAGGATATAGGTACAAATTTTGTTTAAAAAAATGGACAAACACGGACCTTTTGAAATCAAGATGTGGGATCAGGTGCCATGTAGGAGTGCATCCTCTGTCGACCGGTCACACCCGCCGTGAGTCCACAGTCAAATTAAAATGAAATACGTGATGAACGAATCCTCGTCATAATTGGTACAGACGTCTCAACAACGTCATCGAACAGGTAACTCAAACTTCACTTAGTGAAACAGAGTAGTCGCAAACAAGACTATTATACCAACTGTAAATTCGGAATAACTCAGGAAACCGGAAGGCATCAGACAAACTCCCTCGTTACATTGTCATGATCAAAACTTGTGGCAAGTCACTTCTAGCCGCTGACGCTTCCATACGAATGCGAAAGTATTGGCTAAATAAAACAGTAAAACAAATATTCTCATGATTGTATGTCTTATGGAAAGATAATGTCTGCTGTAACGCTCTATACTACGGAAGCGTGTTAGGGTCACCTTACGATTTTCTATTTCTCGTTTTTCCAACTTTTTCTTGGAATGTTAAACTTTAAAGTTGACTTTTCCAACTTTATCTTTGGCTTTTCCAAATTATTCTTGAATTTCTAACTTTAAAGTTGGTTTTTCAACTTTATCTTTGGTTTTCTTAACTTTATTCTAGGAATGTTTAACTTTATTATTGGAATTTCCAACTTAAAAATTGGTTTTTTCCAACTTTATTCTTGGAATTTCGAACTTTATGATTTTCCTATTCCAACTTTATTCTGGGAATTTCTAACTTCAAAGATGGCTTTTCCAACTTTATTCTTGGGATTTCCAACTTTATGCTTGGCTTTTCCAACTTCATATATTCTTGAAATTTACAGCTTTTAAGTTGACTATTCTAACTTTCTTCTTGGCTTTTCCAACTTTATTCTTGGAATTCAACTTAAAAATTGACTTTTTAAAACTTTATTCTTGGAATTTCCAACTTTATGTTTTGTTTCTCCAGCTTTAAAGTTGGTTTTCCCAAAATTATTCTGGGAATTTCCAACTTTAAAATTGGCTTTTCCAACTTTAGTCTTGGAATTTCAACTTTTTTTTTTTGACTTTTCCTACTTTATATATTCTTGGAAATTACGGTTTTCTTTAAAGTTGGCTTTTCTTACTTTCTTCTTGATTTTTCCAACTTTATTCTTGGAATTTCCAACTTACAAATTGGCTTTTTACAACTTTTTTCTTAGAATTTCCAACTTTATGTTTTGCTTTTCCAAACTGTTTGGTTTTTTTGTTTGTTTATTGTTGTTTAACGTCCCACTCAAGAATATTTCACTCATATGGAGACGTCACCAAATGCCGGTGAAGGGCTTCAAATTTTAGCCTATGCTCGGCACTTACGGCCATTGAGCAGTGAGGATTCTTTAACGTGTCGACACCTACTGTGACACGGGACCTCCAGTTTTTACTGTCTCATCCAAAAGACAGGAAACCAACCTGCCGCCGGCGGGATTCGAACTCACGACCTCACGATGCAGAGTCGAGCGCGCTACCGACCGAGTCAGGCCGGCTCGCCTTTCCAACTTTAAAGTTGGCTTTGCCAACTTTATTCTGGGAATTTCCAACTTTAATGTTGGCTTTTTCAACTTTATTCTGGGAATTTCCAACTTTCTTCTTGGAATTTACAGCTTTTAATTTGGCTTTTCTAACTTTCTTCTTGGCGTTTCCACTTTTGTTCTTGGAATTTCCAACTGAAAATTTGGCCTTTTCAATTTTTTTTTCTCTTGCCAATATTAATGTAAATGTGGCTTAATGTATAAACAGGCAGTCGGACGGTGTGTATTGTCTATAATGTAGTTTTCTGCTTTTAAAATATCATAAAACGATACAGCTACATATAAGCAATCGGGCGATTATTCGCTAAAATGATGGAGTTAATAGGAAATGATGACACAACCCTGAGAGGCTATAGTTGTGACTCATATTGCCAGAGATTGGTCATATATTCGCCGAAATATAGCATTGATACAAATTAAATTAAACACTTGGTACATAATGGATTATTTAACACCTTAGTTTATTTAATGGATGCATTTTAAGTTTCTATTAGATATTATAAACATAATACCAAAGTTATTTTTAAATTTCATCTTGCTCAAAACGTTATATAACCTAAGGGGGCGACTTTTTTATTCTGATGGGAGAGATGGGAAATTTTGTCAGATTATTTATTTTCATTACGTCACAAGATTGAATATCTTAAATTATTGTTTTATCTTTTTAGGGACGGATTATTTATTTTTTCAGTTTTTTTTTAAATTTGTTATCAAGATTGAAGTATAACATAGTGGTAGATCTAGACATGTTCAAGGGATTAACATAAATTTATACTATTCAAAACTCGGTTATTGCGCATGAGATTAATTAAGACGCATCTTTTAGAGGTTTTATTAACACCCAGAAATGAAACTATTCCTCCAACTGCCAATATATCACATTGATTATACATCTCAAAGAAGATTGTCTCAACAAACATAATGCATATGTGATAAATGCTAGGTGGTATGCTCTCTCGGAATCTTTTTATTAATATTTTACAAGGCATGAAATTCCTATGGTAGCTTCCAGACATTAAATTGTGGCATCTTTATTCTTCAAAAATACTTCACTGACAAACTAAAAAGACTGAAAACGAAGGGAAATTCAACAGTCAGAAGCTGAATGCTCCATTGTTTCTTTGTGTAACGTATACATATACATATTGTTTTTCGATATGAACTCATACAAAGTTGGAAAAACTAGTAATAAAGTTGGGAAAAAAGATAGAAATTTCAAGAAAAAAGTTAAAAAAAAAAACGAGAAATAAAAAAGCTTAAAGCAATGCCCTAATCCGCTTCCGTACAGTAGGCCTATTCATTATCCTCTCTTTAACCCCCTGTTTATTAGAAATATGTACTTCCAGACACAAAAATATGTTATATTGATGATATTATTCCATTTTGTCTACATGTAATTATGTATTTACAAACTATCAGGCGGTCCAGAGAGAGAGAGACAGACAGACAGACAGAGAGAGAGAGAAAGAGAGAGAGAGAGTGTGTGTGTGTGTGTGTGTGTGTGTGTGTGTGTGTGTGTGTGTGTGTGTGTGTGATTTGTAACAATTTTTTTGTTGAGTGAATACATTTTTCTGTTCATTATATATGTATTAATTAGATTGTAACTAGTCTTTGAATCTTACATGGGTTTGTGGATCAGGAAATATACAACCTGATAGTAAGAATCTGGTTTTTCCCGAGGACTGGACTTTCAGTCTTACCACGTAGCACACATATTTGTTTATTTTTCTCCATAGATTCAAACATATATTTATGCACTTAAATAAAATCTTACGCAAATTACAATGCAATTTATTTTCATCACACACCTGCGTTATGGAATTACATTGTGACGTCATAGTATGTGTAGCTTGTCTACACTCTAGGGTGTGGACAGAGAAATCCTGGCGTTGTAAAACATTATATACACTTGTTCAAGGTAGGAGACAAACAGAATCTTACATTGGGTGTGTGGAGTGGATAAGGAAATATCCATTAGAGTGGTAAGAAACTGGTTGTCCCATCCGACAGATTCCCAAGGATTGAACTTGCAGATTCTTACCACAAGGGTCGAGATTTTTCTTTTTAGTGAACACACCCATGTTCGATTATTTTTCTCCTATGTTTCAAATATTTATGTACCTACAGAGAACCTGACCTAACTGTAATACATTGTATTTCGTCACATAGAAGTCCTATAAAGTGACATAGGAAGCACATCAAAAGTGGGGGCAAATCCTTTTTAATAAAAATTTCGTCCCGATAAAAAAACTGTTTTGTTTTACGTTTTTGTTACGCAATCAACATATATAACATTGGCATATCTAGAAAATTTAAAAGGGGGTTTGAGCCCGAGACCGGTGACATTAAAATGTTACGCTATGCATATTTCATTTAAAGCAGAGTGAGGATTTAAAGTGGGACGGTGCAAATTTAAAAATACATGATATATATTCGTAGAGCGAAACGAGGCGCGAACATTTTGGGGAATTTGTTTTCAATTTTGTTTTTATAGAAAAAATAAAGGTTTTACACCTATTTTATCAACTAAAGGGAGTACGCCATCCCTGGTCACTGCACATACATGCATTTCTAAGTGTTGGATTAAATGTGAGACAATACTTCATTAGGGATAGAGTTTTAATAATCACTCTCTGTCATATTACTTTCATCACCACGTGACAAAATTTAAGGCATATTTTGGACAAAATGGCGAGCACCTACAGTAGTCCTCGTATCAGCTGGTAAATGTATACAAAAGGTTATACAATTAATTTTTTAACCCATAAAGATTGACCAAGATCTTAGAGTTGTTGGCTGGGTGTATACTCCTAATTTGACTCCAAGTTTATATCAGTCAGTGACGGCAAGCCATAGATATAGATAGGCCTACGCATCAATTGTATGTTCATATTTTTATTGGGAAATCGTTTAAATGAATTATTATACCCCATGTTGTTAAATTATTCATGATTGGATTAAAAGCAGTCACATGACAACAGATAAAAAGGATATGTCACCCAAATTTCACCTTCGAGGGAAATAACCCCAAGGTAACCACGCGACCGTGTATAATACCTTCGCTGCCATTGGCAACGGGGGATATTTACCGGGGAAATTCCCCTTGTCGGCAAATCTTGCATGCATGTAAATCTTACATGCAATGTACACTGAACCCGATCACGGAGCGCATCGATTTTTCGGGTAATGCTGAGATAGAGTAAAATATATATCATAAAAGCATTATGTTGCATTTGATTCATGACTTATAAATCTATTAAGTTTTAACACCAAGGGAAGCAGTCAGCCACTTAATATTCTATTTAAAACATTAAGTGAATAACCGGGATAATACATGATAAAAACCACTGAACATGTAAAACTACTGAAGAATGCTTTGGCCCTCTCCATATGTTTTATCTATGCCGTATTAAGTGTTGATAAATTGTTCTACTCAAATATATTTTAAAAATCTCCTTCAATTTTGTTTTTGTATTATTTATTTCGGTATGATACAACATTTAAGGCCCTCTGTGTCGGGATACATAATTGTATATTGTCCTCCATCCACAGATATTTATGTGGCTTATTTTTCTATCTGGAATCCGATTTACAACATGTCACCAAATATCAACACTTGCTTTCTTGTTTATTTTGATTTCATCTACCCTCCACGGTTAATTCATATATACTGCCCTAAATTTTCTCAAAGTCACATGATCAGTGCGCTGTATTTTCTGAACCGTACCGTATCTCGGAAAAGTCGTCTTCTGGTTAGGCAAAATGGCAGATACGCCTGTCCAAGGTGAGAGAAAAATAAATCTACAACGTGCGTACATAATATATCAACCCTGGTCCTGTATTTATCTGTATGATATATGATCAATTTACACTATCAGTTTCACAGTATATATATATATATATATATATATATATATATATATATATATATATATATATATATATATATATATATATTATATATATATATAGATACATAGATAGATAGATAGATACATAGATAGATAGACAGACAGACAGACAGACAGATAGATAGATAGATAGATAGATATATGAAGACACAAAATAAAATCTTACTAGCGATTTGATTTTTATTTACATAAAATACTCAAGATATATGTATAAAAAAGAAATACCACTGATTCAAATGTATGTTTTAATATATAGTTCAATAATACTAAGTACTATTTTCAAATTAAAAAATTCAAAACATTATGTGAAAATGTTGATGAGAACGAATGAATCCAATACATGTATACCTATTCTCAAATGTATGTATCTTATAATGTTTATTTAAATTACTAGCATAAGTGCGTTTGATGAAAGATTAAGTAATAACTTTATGTATGAATTACATGTTTATTTTCAACCGCGGTGAAACCTGATGCAAGTTTAGATGTTTTTAAATCATCCAAAGACGATAAATCGCAATTCCGGAAACATTTATTTCTCTATTCAAGAGAGATAACTCTTTAATAGCTGTCGTACAAAACAGTACGAGTTGCCTCCCGTACAATAATAATTCTTGTTTATGCGCACGTAATATATGTAATTTTGACAGAAGACAATCATCGATACCATGTTAAGATGTAAAAAAAAAAACAATGTTCATTTCGTATCTGAAAGACTGAGATTGAGGGAGATAACACTCCACTATGTGTTGTGATATATTTCGTATCTGAATTTGCATAATATTGCAAAAACCCAATTTAAATTCTTGGTTGCTTGATTTTATTTTGTGCATATTATATTTCTCGAAGAAGGTAAAAAATCTAAGATCCATTAAACGGCTTGTTATCATCATGTTCCGTATGTGTAATTTGTCAAAGGTGTTGCAGTATTTTACCCCAACCTTTAATTTTAATACATATTTTGACTTGATGACCCCTGAGTAAGCCACAGTTTAAAGTATTTGATAATACTTCGTTCGTCTGACGCAATGACCAAAATTTGTGGGAGTGGCCTCAAGACTTCTAGTTGACAAGTGCTAAGTCACATGTCCTTTAAACTTACCCTCTCCATTATTTGAGGTCCCCGACAGGGTAATTTATTAGTTTAAAGGCATATTATACAACTTATATTTTTTTCTTCTTTTGAAACACTTTTTTCCGTTTAGTAGTAGATGAATAAGTGTATACTATTTATTATATATTAATATTTAAATCTTACTAAGAAATTGTGTGAAATCGAACGGACCATATATAATAATCTGTTAAAAATAAGTGAAACATTTTATGAAAAAAATACAAAACGTGTTTTGAAAAAAAAATCTCATTCTATTCATAGTTTGTCCCTGTCCTTCTAGTTAAAGCAGCAGATATCTAAAAGATAAACATTTCAATACGTTGCTTTCAACGATTCACCTTTGTGTGTCAGGCCCCCTTGAGGCTATCCATTGCTCGCAAACCAAGCGTAGCGGCTGAGAGATTTCAACTTCCGATCCGGTTGGTCTTTTCAACCATTACAAACACATTTTCGGATACAGTAAGCAGTAGTCTTCGTAAAAGTGAGTAAAAACTTTTGATATAACTTTTAAAATGTTTGTAAATTGTTATATTTTACGATCAGGAAACTTTGTCAACTTGTCACGAGAAGGGAACGAGTCAGCCCAGCTATCGCCAATATCGGAGAAGTTTGTCTCGTTGTTGACATTTACACACTTAAACTTTACCTCGTTCATTGTACGATGCTTTTATGTTTTTATTCATGGACAAAGTCAGGGATACTGGGCTATTTTTGACAGTCCCAATTTGTAAAACAACATAACTTCATATAAATTTCATGTTACAAATGTATTTCAATATAGGCATAAACGGGCACCTGTTGATTGTATGCATCGTTATATGAATATTTTAAGCAATCATACGAAGTATCGTAAATATGTCATATACAATCTTTATTCTCCCTTTTATATGTGATAGAGGAAATTCAGCTGATGGATATCTAAATCGCCGAATCAATTTATTTTCTATTTATTTATATATTATTATATTTCAACTGCCAAGCCATTATGTTATTTTTTATACCCGTTTGTTTAGTCAAAATATGATTCCCTTCATGATCGGACACAGCCGGGAGACAGGACTTTTGATTTGAGTAAATATGTTGACACGTTTTCCATTATAAACAGGTGTTAATATTTTGCTAAGAAGTTTAAGTACATGTCGGCCTGAAACGATAATTAAGTTAAACAATAGGGGGTCCTTTACCTGCAGAGAGGACGGACAGTCGAATTGAATTGAATAAATTCTTCCTTGGAGGGAAAATCAGATACAATAAGTTCATTGATTTATTATGAGATCGACGTTGATTTCTATTAGTTCCCGACGGTCTCGCCATGAAAACCGGAGTTCTAGGGAAAAAAATAAAGAGTTGTTTCCCCTTGACCATACTTCACCTTTAAACTTGTGTCTGCTGTTGTACGTGATGTTCGCACGTTACATTACATACAATAAGACACATTAGCGACAGTCAGTGATTTTAGATTTGTTTAAAAGCATGATATTGTAATTTTCTATGTTTTATCGTTTACATGACAGACAGGTGTAATCTTTCTAAGAATAATTAGATGTACATCTGTAGGTATACACCACATTAGCCGACAATGATAAGATTTTGAAAGTATATTATGGTTTGATTTTTTTCTTTTAAAAGATATTTCTGGGAAATTCCTTGAATCCAATGCATTACCCCATAGGCAGCCTAACCAGACTTCGGAATTTTCTTATTTTACTGCTTTAGTGTGTAGTTATATATAGAATGATAGACATGTAATAGTACTTCTTTGACAGTCATGCATTAAGTAGCCTTTGATGGATAACCTTACAGTAACAATTAGGTGTTCTTTGTATTGTCCAGCCATTACCCACTGACCATATGTCAAGTGTATACTTACTGACCATATGTAGTGTTTCCAAATATACTATTATCTTAAAAATCAGGAAACACCTTTTTTGTATTACAAACTAAATGTCCATATTACAAATGTTTCAAATTTCAAATATTTAGTAAATTAATTTGTTAATTTTGGTAACCACTAAACTTTTTCCACAAACAGTAACAACTGATTTTTATAAGAAATGAGATGCATTATGATTATTTTTTGTATTTATAAACTATTGCATTGGATCATTATGTCATGCAGTACATGTACCTTTGTAGCAATACGACAGCAGTGACAGTTTAATATAAGAACTACTTGTATATCTATTTTAATGCAATTTTGGCCTAAAAAAGAGAAACAAAGTACTACTAAATTATGTGCTTAAAGGTTTACTTTTTTAATATGTATAATGAAATAGAGGTCAGGCATTTATATGTTGTTGTATTTAGGAGTTCAGCCAAGTAAAAAATGTTCCAAAAAAGCTTTGAAACTGCCAATGCCTGCAGTGTCAAGATTTATTATTCACAAAGTTCATCGCCGCGAATGGAAAATTGGCTTACTGTAAATAAACTTGTATTTGCAATCATTACCTGAATATTTATACATATGTACCTGCTGAAGGGTCGTGTAATTGTACTAATTAAGATTGGCATAAAGCTGGGTAAGGCTAACGGGTTTCTTTTTCTTAATCCCAAATTGAAAGGCTTATTTCTTTCACCCACTTCAAAGTGACTCTAATCTTCCCCACTTGTTTTATTTAGCGGTAGACCGATAAGTAAGTTGATTAACATTATGTCGTATTGTTGATGTATTTCAAATATATGTGACTTACATACCTGCCCTCAAAATAATTAGGTGTATATACATGGTGATTAGGTGTATATTAATTTTATTAAAGATAATTCGTAGCACTTATTAATGTTTTTTTGTCGTATTTGTCGGTCTCTCTTCCTGGAGGGGCTCTTGATAGTTTGAGATAAGTTACACACATGTACGTATACATGCATTTCAAATTTTGTCTACACACAATTACTTTTAATAAAGCTTTTTCATTGAACTAATATTCTAGATATTTTTGTCACATGCCTGATCAAGAATTTTTGATACACACATTTTGGGGAAATATTTCCCTCGGGTGCCCCTAGTATCACTGTCACTTTTTTACGTACATAGACTCCTCTGTCTGTATACCTATATAACGAGTACAGATAGGTACGTTACTACAGAACTAAAGATAAAAGTTGTGTTTAAGTATGTCACCGTCCCGACAACACACAAGTTTTCCGTGTTTATAGCTGGGGAATATATATTTACGATGTACCTTATATATATATACATGTCCTATACCTTAAGATAAGTCATAATTTATTTTCTTTATCTGGCCTCATTTTGACACACGCATAACACCTGAAAAGAGCTGATCAGATCATGTTAGATCCCGAAAAGCATGGAAACAGTATACTAGATATAAAACGATTACAAAATGTTCTAGTCTATCAGAGATAAACACCCTTATAGATATCCAGAAAAGTTAGATCCACGCGTTGGAGCTTAAATGTGGATGGCAGGGTCAGTGTGTTTGGTTTGTGGTGATCGATTCTCTTCTGAAAACAGGCATTAAACATTTAGAGACTTAAACTTAAAGGCATACTACACGTATTATATGTAGGATGGTCTTGATTTATACATATGTTACATTTAAGTTTTTGATTTTTATTAAAAAAAATAAAAACTAATTATAACAATCTATTAGTTTTTTTTAATAAAAATCAAAAACTTAAATCTAACACATATATTTAAATTCTAAAGTATAACAATGGTTTCCAGAGATCAAATCAGCTAGCTAGCCAGACAACTTTGATTTATCAGTTAATTCACTGGCCATCGAATGCATGATATGATAGGTAAATTTACAATGTACAATATCACAAAGGATAAAATCTAAAATTAGAATTTCTTGAATCAGTATTTATAGGAACTGACTATAAACGATCATACAGACATATATTGACTTTATCTACTTGTATAAAAAAAACTGACATTCTCCACGGGAGGTGAGGGCAAATGGTTCTGGAGGGCCATGTATACAAGATTCATGTCCAGTTAAGTTCTCATCTCTCCCCTCATTACAGAGGACTAGTTATATGAATGCATTGTTTATGCGCATTCAGCACTTTAAACTTCTGTGGTATAGCCAAGGGATGTTTTTGATTCTCTACCTGTAAAATATCTTTTACCGTCGTCTGATTAACAAGAAATTTGTTGTATAAAAAGCGTGTCGTTACATGTAAGTCGGACCCCACATGTATAAAACATTTCAATTCTTGAGTTTTCATCAAACTTGAGGTTTTCCTCAAATAAATTGATATTTTCTGTTTGGCTTGTGTAAATGTAGGTGTGGAAGATAACACCGTGTACAGTATATTGTAAAAAATACATGTTCAAGTGTTATTATCATTTCCATATGTACATTATGTAATTAATACAATTCATTTACAAAAGGTACCATACCTTTCCGCCGCTTATGGCAATATCTGACACAGAGTTGTCGGCCCTTGCACTCTCGATCGAGAATGCCAGGACTGACAATTCTGTGACACCGTGTAAGAAATTTCCCTTATGGTAGCTAAGTGGGAATGGTATTTTGGGATTTTTTTCTGAGATTCGGGTCAGACATATCTGCCATAGGCAGTAATAAAACGTTCATTCGCAAAATATCCGATTTGCAAAGTGAAAGCTTCGGGCCTTTTAGATAAGACTATTAGAAGTTGAAATGGAGGTCCCATGTCCACCTTAAAAGATTATTTGCATTGACAAAATTCCACAGCATATATCTCATTACATAGAACTTCAGCCTTTAGCCATTGACCGAGAGTAAAATATCAGTCAAAGTAATGAATACCATCGAGGGTGACGCTTTAACTTTGACATTATCGGACGACACTTACATATTCTGGCGAGCTCTGGAGAGTAGATGATTGGTTATTATTTCCCCCGAATCGGCTATAAAATGAATGTTGCCCGGCACGAAATATTCTCGAGGCCTTCTCAATCCATATTCCGAGATCCTGTTACAATTCATTTTAGATAAGTCCAAATGGTTAACTATGATACATCTATACAAATGTTATTTGGTTTAAAGCTTGATAACAACAAGAGACCTACTACAATTCGCGTCCTTTTTTATACATCATAAACCCCTGTATACTCTCTCCATATCTTTGTGTATACTGTATGTAAATAGACCCTACATTGTGCATCATGCGATCTAACCACTAAGATCTGTGCCTCAACACGTTTAAACTTACATTTTTGGCATAGATAAAACCTATTAACAGAACATATTAGTGTCTCGATCTATTCAAGATTGTTGCCGAAATAATAAACTCACAGGATAGAATATTCCTACGATAAATTATATCCGTTTGTGTACTTGTCACATTATTGGAGAAAAAATGATTTGTATCAGTCGATAATGAATTAAAATATTACAGCCGGTAACCCGAACCCGAGCTTAAAATTAAAAGAAACTTTGCTCAACTTGCTATGTAGAACTGAGAAGCAAAGAGGAAACTGAAGGCACCCTCTCTTAAAGATATTATTTCAGTTTAGTAACCTGACACATTGTGGTGACTGTGAATGTGAAATGTCAAATTATTAAGATTTTCAAATGTCAAATGCAGTAGGCACGAAACATATACGTGATTATAAAAGATGTTCATTTGAACTTCGCTGTTAACAACACCCAAGACAAGTGACTGACTCAGTGTGTTCAGATTAGCCAGGCGGATCTCCTAAGTGAGGGTTTGGATTTTTTGGATATCTTTTTAAAAATTCTAAAAAATGTATTCACGATCTTAAATGCTAGGTGGTCTTCTTAGCGAGGTGGTCTTAAGTCGATGTTTCACTGTACATATATTAGCCTAAAGTAGTTAACTAGTGCTTTGGAGCATTGCATAACAAGCGGATATTTAAAGGTTCGACTTCAAATCTTATCAGACAATGGGCTGGCGTGATATCATTTTATACAAGTATCATGTTCCCACTTTTTGTTTTACCTGGGGGGGGGGGGGGGGGGGGGGGGGGGGGGGGGGGGGGGGGGGGGGGGGGGGGGGGGGGTGTACCAAAAAGTGGGAACATGGTACAAGTATTTAGTGCTCTTTCGTTCATTAGAGTTTTGTCATCGGATAGGTCACAATTAATTTGTACGAAAACTAAAATTAAAACTTCTTTTGAAGCTCAGAAGACATGGTTATTGGCTTAGATACAAAACGATAGTGTTACAAGCATGTGGGCTTCCCATCGTTTAGTTGTTTAGTGTCCTTGCAAGTAAATAAAACCTTTCAACTGGGCATGAAGACAAAAGGGGACAATGGACTCTCCATTTAAAACACAGTCTGAATTTGGAAATAAAAGACAACTGAGAACTTGTTTTGATGACTGATGTATATAAATGGATTTCATAGTGTTATTGCAGATTCCTTAAGTCAATTATTACCTTCATTATCATCGCCATGATCATCTCTATGGTTATTATCATCGTTTTCATTATTATTATTTTTTTATTTTTACAGAATGTCGGAGTTGTTGGGATTCGTCCCAAGCATAAAAAAACTCAGGGGGAAACCGAATGATGACGGACTGGACCGAATGAGTCATGTGGTCTCAGTGGTGCTTTTGATAATATTCACTGTAGCTATCAGTTCTGGTCAGTTCTTCAAAGATCCGATAGTATGTTGGAACCCAGCAGAATTTAAGGACCACATGGAGTCGTATACGAAATGGAACTGCTGGGTGAAAAATACTTACTACATCCCGATGGAAGAACAAATACCAGTGAATATTGACCAACGTCAAGATGCCGAGCTAACCTATTACCAGTGGGTTCCAATTATTTTACTTTTTATGGCATTTTTGTTTAAACTTCCTAACGTTGTTTGGAGAATATTTAATAGTGGCTCTGGTCTCAATATGGATAAGGTAGTATACTTTGCAGAGAAGGCTCAGTACGATACCCCGGCAGACAGGGAAAAGGATCTGAAGAGCTTAGCCAGATTCATGGACAAATGGATGGACACAAATAAAGAATATAAATGGAATGTTTTCGTTAGAACCAAACACCAGGTGTCAAGGTTCGTCTGCTTCTTCTGTAATAAAAGGGCGGGTAAATATCTCACTGCCATGTATTTATTTGTCAAGGTCCTCTATGTCGCCAACGCTATCGGACAATTATTCCTATTGAATGCCTTCCTTTCGACCCAGTATAATTTCTATGGTTTTGAATTCTTGGACAATTTAGCACAAGAAGGACCCTGGCGTGAATCGCCAAGATTTCCGCGTGTGACCTTGTGCGACATTCGTATCCGACAGTTGCAGAATATTCAGCGTTTTACCGTTCAATGCGTACTACCAATTAATTTGTTCAACGAGAAGATTTTCATCTTTATCTGGTTTTGGCTAGTGTTTATGGCCTGCATCGCGACCTTCAACCTATTATATTGGATCTACCTGATAATGTTTACAAGAAACAAGATTGATTACATAAAGAAATACCTGAAAATCAACAACGAACTTCACACAAATTTCGACAAGAAACTTTGCAGTAAATTCGCGGAAAGTTATCTACGTGATGATGGCGTATTCGTTCTCCGTATTATCGCTCGGAACACAACTGATCTCGTAGTCACAGACTTGGTGAAAGAATTGTGGGCGATATTCAAAGACAAACAGAACACAAAAAAGAATCGTGAATTGGAACCGACCATGGATAATATGTCAATAGACGAAACAAAAACTCCACTCACTGAAGATTGAGTTGTATGAAAACGTGAGCAGTAAAGACATTATAGAAACATGTAGTAGCTCAACGCGTTGATGCCGCCATTACCACCGGTCATGTGACCAAGTGACGTATAATTTTCGCTGCCAGTTTTGCCTCCTGCAAGTTGCAAATACTTCCATTTTGGTGTTGAATAAACGTGTTAGTTTGATCATCTTCAACCGCCAGTAGAACTAGAAAATGTGTGAAATTGATTATGAAATTGATATACAGTTAGTTTAACTTTAATGTGCGTTTATTGGTAATTGCTGATTAACTATAATTATTATTGTTCCTTTTACACAAAGAGTGATGGGATTTACATTTCTAAATCAAGGGCATTGTAATTGTCATCTTCAGGGGTATGATCATGACCCTACCTAAACTTTGCAGAGGTCGCTGTGTATCCAATATTGACAGTTCTTCTGGATTGTCTTCCAGACTTCCTTACTATCGACAGTTTGTAAATGTTTATTTCATATTCATGTATTTAAGTCAGAACATGTGAATTTGGGTGCTTCGTGTATTTTTATAAGACATATTTGGGAATTTGTAATCTTGTACCTGACTGTAGCAAATAGACTATCTAATTTGATTTGGTATTCTAACTAGGTGGGGTGTTATGATAACGCTGAAATTTAATGTCATTTATTGTTGAGTGTGCCAGTATTGCCTTGCGTGATATGCAAATTGATTAGTAATATTTTGTATTATTTTTCTCTCGTTATTGTGATTTTGATTTTTGTTACCCCGAAAGCTCCAGAAAGCCACGACCATAACAAATAATATATTGCGTTGGATTGATAATTTAAGAAATTATATTTCTTTTATATGTAACTATAAAAAATATCAATTTTATTGGCCGCTTATTTCATGATAAATTGGAGGATAGTAGCGGTCTTAATGTCGTGTCAATAGTTCTCTAATGGGTATATCTCGTTAAACTTTTTGTTTTAAACAGCATTGGATTAGCAGTGTGAGGCAGATATTCTAGTCATATTCGTAGTATAAGTAAACGAAACCCTAATGGCAAATCAAAGCGAATTTTACTTTACATTTTGGCTTTGGAGAAATGCTGATACCCAGTACTTTAACAGACTCTTAATTTCTAAAATTCTGGATACATCTCAATGTCTTTTGGAACACCAGATATAACTGAGTCGAATTCTGATATTTTATTATTGAAAATATAAACTACTCCATCTTGTTGTGTACACACCTTAGCTAATTAGCATGTTCGTATTTTCAAAAACACACGGAACAAAAATTTAGTCAAAAATAGCGGAAAATGATCAATAATAATAGACAGCGCCGACTAGTGGCGAATGTTTTTATGGGTAATTAAAACTGTGTTCATAGTCAAATACATCGTATATATATTTTCATGTTAAAAATGTTATGAAAGTTTATAAATGCTCTCAGAATAATGAATGATTTAATTTTCCGATCCTCAAGTTCGAACTCATCTCGCGTGATTTTGATGTAGTTAATAGCTTTCAATAATAGCTATTAGCATAATAAAGTCAAGGAAAACAATTTTCTTTCAGTAGAGATAGTTTATGTTAACCTTTAGTTTGCCGTTTTAGTTTATTGTCTTTTATGTGTAAATCATACAAATGATATCATCATATTGAAAAAAAAACAAATTATGTACATGATTCCATACATATTGAATTATAAAACATTACCATTTTTTCAATAATGATTCTGATTGGATCCTCATATCACGTGATTTTTTCGTTTGCTGCCGTTGATCTCTATACGTTGTTTTTTTCTGTTTGTACAAATTATTATATATACATTAACATTCGAATTGTTATAAACAATGTTTTATTCATTCTTTTAACATTTTAGTTATGAAATAATTATAATGTTGACATTCCATAAAAGACAAAATTACGTTATTTTTATCTGGACTTTGGGACCAATTTTTACAAAACATTTTCAAAGTCGGAAGTTAGTGTTAAAGAACTGCATCGATTCCAAACGTACATCTATTTTGCATTTTACTACTTTTTCCTGATCAATTTTATCACGTGGATGTTCCACTATATCCAACGATTCTTGACATTCCCTATACAGGTACATTCTTTTGGTCTCATTTTAGGATTTCATTCTATGTTTTGAGATAGGATTATATTTTGTGTGAGCCTTTTCATTGAATCAAGGGGACAAGACCGATTTTATATATTGAACAAATGCTTGTATCTATGTATATCATTTTGTCATTGTAAGCATCTTATATGGGGACCACCTGAAGAAAAATGAATGGATATTTAGCGTGGATTTCAGGTATATGTGTCGATAGTATGTTTAATACGATGGAAAAAGGTTGTTTTAAGATAGTAACATGTTCTCATGTTTTAATTTACCAGGCTCTCACTTTTTGGGTAAATCAGAAAGTGAGAACATGATAATGATTTTGAGAAGCTAAATAGTTTAGTCTTGTTAGTTTTTATCATTACATACCATGTACAACTGTTTTAATGTTAAATGAAATATGACCACAGAATAAAAAGAAAATACAAATGTATTGAGCTTTTGAAGTTCTTTTTATTGTTTCTGTATACTTTGGAAGTTTCGCCTCTAGCAATTTTAGTCCTTTTACTACAGAGAACATATTTACCTAGTTTTAAATTCGCCCTAAATCACCATAGTGTCACGGATGCTTTTGCTTCAGTTATTAAGCTTGCAAATATCGCCCTCATTTCAAATACGCTCTCTTATCTAAGGGCGAAAATGGAACGGCAGGAAAAATGACCATGTATTCAGTATTTAATTTATCAAATGTGTAAAATGTGTTACACATTTCACACAAATGAAATACAGTTAGATTACAGGAAATTGATTTGTTGAGATACATTTTACCCTTTTACTCCCTTATTATCTAGATGGTATGGTCTTTTCGATTGTGTAGACACGTCTATTTAGACATGATAAGAGACGAAGTGTTTAAATATATCAAAAATCTGGGATACCACAGTATAGATCTTTAGCATGTTCAGGATTTAATACGGACTAAAAGGTTTACTTATATAAAATATAGATACATAATAATATATTTATTTTATAACAAATAATTTGATGTCATGTTTCAAAGTTTGGTTTTGTATGGATGGGTTCGTTTGTTTGTTTATTGTTGTTTAACGTCCCACTAAACAATATTTCACTTATATGGTGACGTCCTGAAGGGTTCGTAGTAAATGCGGACTCCAACAATCATGACATTGCACTATGGTTTAGTTTGATTCATATTCAATAACGTCATCTCCTCACAATATTAAAAAAAATACTGCAGAGTTTAAATAACCGCCCCGTAAGAAAAAGTATTTAATGTTTTACTCCAATATCAATATAACTTTCAATTAACTTACATTCCCTAACTAAATTGCATGCATTTTAACACCTACACTTATTTGAATTTTAAATGAAATGATTTATGTGTATCCTTGAAATCAATTTCTGCAATTGATAACATTTTCATGAAAGGCATATACCGTAAGAGGATTGTGCTTACGGAAATTGATGAATCATTCTAATATCGGTTCGTATTTGATGGTTAAGTTTTTATTCACTTTGTATTCTTCAAGTTTATGTCTTGTCCCTTGTAATATAGTTCTAATAAGATATAAAGTATCAAACAAGGACCCAGTAGTTTCTCCTCGAATTTATTGACCGACATTGAAATCGAAAATGCATGTATATAAAAGTGCGAAAATAATATTAATTATTATTATTGGTCGGATTGCAAAGTTCACGCAACAGGAGAACGCTTTTCCAACCACCAATTTTTTTAAATAGTGATATAGTAACGATTTAAGACTTAGGATCATATGCTCGTGTTTCAATGCAATTTAAAATTTTGAAAATTAGCAATATGACTAATAACTTTTATAATAGAAATATTAGCTGCATAATGTATAATTGTGTCCTTAATTAATTTTGAATCAGGACAGTATTGTTCTGTACTCATTTTTAATTTATTACAAATTAAACACTTGTAAATGATAATATTTAGAGTTAATAAAACAAAATGATTTAAAAAAAATATCAGAAACATTTAGGGACTTTGAAGTCAAAGTTCACCTACCCTTGTTGTTTATTCTTATGTGAAATGTGTGTTAATTAATTCATATGAGAGTATTGCCATTACGTCGCCAGATACTGCGCACATACGTATCGCTAGATACTACGCACAAACGTGTGAGATTTTGGATTCCTGATTTATTGACGTTTTTGCTTATAAACGTATCCATGACATTGCTCTTACCTATTTACCGAAGAACAGACAAAAAACATCCGGGAATTTTGTTATCTAAAAATTATAGCAATGTGAAGTGTTAATCAGAATTAGTCACACCTTTTACCTGTAGGTCCATCATAAATTTTCACTTTCGTTTATCATATATAGTATACGCGTGATTTCCGAAAACCCTGATCAAAATAAAAACTTTAAAAACAAAAATAAAACAAAAAATAATAACAGTACTAATGTATAATCCGAAATTTCTGATATTTGAAAAATTATATTAGTTTTGATTCGGATTAACATTTCATTCGAATTATGAATTAATTTACACTGAAGTCATTTAGCCGTGGGCGGTTAACGTTACTGAGCGTTTATATCAGGCATACTCATGAATAGCTGTGTCGCAATGTCTTCCTACACTCATTGTACCGCTATGATGAGTGTCGCCATGTTTGTTTAACTTCTTAAACTTGTATGTGGGTCACTGGCTCTGCTCTTTCGTCCGTTGTTTTATCAAAATCTGTATAGATTTACGAAGACCTAGGACGGGATACTCGTACGAAACATTGGATTAAACTGGGAAACCGCTTCCAAATAGATCACACACATAAGGAATGGGAGAAGGGTATGTTCATGTGATCTTTTTTCCGTAATTAATCACAAAATGTGACCATTTAAAACGTCTCCATTTTCACTTTTAGTTTGAACTTCTCGTGGTTTTTCATAACCCAATAAACCACTTCGATTTATTTACTTTTCTAACTTTTGGCGGGTAATTGTAAATAAAACCAAATTTGTGTATGATGTTAGTAGTGTGTACCAGTGTAGATTACATATAATTCGTTTTCAATTGTGTCTTGTGTAACATGAAAATTGGACTTCGGGTATGACTTCTGACATTTAAATGATGAAGAGGTTAATTCATATTTAAGTTGGATGTAGTGTCCGCTTGATTCACAAAGTCACACATGTAGATACCCCTATCAATTTATCATAATATTCAAAAAAGGAAATATTGTAAATGTTTTATATTATTGATATCTATAATTTAAGACAATTAATATATTATCATAACAAGACTCATTCATCCATAGGATATATATATATATATATATATATATATATATATATATATATATATATATATATATATATATATATATATATATATGTATAGTTAGTACGTGTAACTGACTGATACCAATTAAAAGATAAATTTACAAATGTTATACACGTTAATTTTTATCGTCATACTACTGTTAAGTGTTTTAGCAATATTACATCACAAGATTTCGCTTTCTTTCATATGATTCAGGGTACTCTCTAATTCTGTTATCACAGATCGTATCTATTTTGATGGACATTTTGTGTTTGTGTGATTTTGTGATAGTTTTTGTATAGCAATATTAAACACTAGATAGGGAAAATCAGTCAATGTCGGACGGTCTTTACAAATATGTATCTATTAGTTCAAATACATGTAGTTACAAAATGATTCAGTGTTGAGTCTACACGTAGTATGAGGTCAGTTAGATCATCAAACCGTTTGTGTCATGCACTATGTAGCCTCAAGATTGAACATATAAACAGTGGTCAGGTAGTATAAAGTACGCGTACTATATACCTTGTGTAGACAGATCACGAAAACTTGGACTATCTTATAAATTAAATGATAAAAATAGCCACGCGATCTTTAAATAGGTCTGTGTTTGCTATTATCTTTTTGCTAACATTTAAATTGAAAGTAGACATGTGCTCGTTTTTGAAATTTCGATTTAAAAGTTCACAAAATGAGACTATTTGTCAAACGATGGGATAGACTTATTTACCTATTGGATTTTACAATGACAAATATTGAATAGCATTTTAATGAATGGTTTAGAGTGAACCCGTCCTCTTTCCTTCCCTGTACGTGAAGTGGGTTTCAAAAACTATCAAATTTACCACTAATGTTAAGAGACTGTTTCCGGTGAGAATCGTTTATACAGCAATATACACCACACTTACGTCAATTACGCCATATGAGCATATCCAGTATTTCACTATTGATAATAGCTCCTAGAACATCATGTTTCAATATTAATAGTGGACCCAACATACTCCTGTTTTACTACAGAATGTATAATACAGGTTCGACTATTGTACGCAGAACTGACTGCTTTTGCCAAAATATCTGACAGATTGCTCTCAATAAGCACTTTTGACGTTATTCCATTACAATGTCATAATCATACAAGCGTTTTACGTACCATTTTATTGTGACGTCACTATGGAAAAAGTCTGCCAAAAGGACCCGTCGGGTATTCCATAAAAGGACAATATCAAACAGGATACTAAAATTTATCTATCTATCGGAAAGAATGAATGCTAAAATATAAACGATGTTTACACGTGCTTTACAATTGCCCTGTATATATTGAATGTGCATTAAAAGTCACAATAGGGGAATAAACCGATAGATAAAAACCTCAAATAACACTTGGCGTTTCTTTACAAGTAAGCATCTCTGAATAGGGTGCATATACGTTCTGCTTAGATAACGTATTAAAATAACCTGACACACTAGGAATTATTTCACGGAATTTCCCCCTCACTTTATCTCCAACTCTGACCTCCCGCTGATAAAATGTCGTGACAAAATATACGGATAGGTTTGAGTCGGTTTTTATCGTTTTACAAGGTTAAGGGACAGCAAATCTAGCTTATTTCATTTTACGTCATATTTGGGGATTAGGCGTAATCCTGCTTTAAATACATTATTATGTAGGAAGAATTCCGTGATTTATTTATCTATCTATCTGTCTATCAAATTTTATTGATTTCTCGCTTTTTATCAGAATGTACCCCACCTTCCTTTGAGGTCATTTATACACACGCATTTGGGTTTAAATATCCAGTCTGTTTGATTGTACTAAGTACGTCTTCATAAGAGAAGTAATGAATCATGACTTGGATCTCATTATCATAAAATCGCAGTATCTTATCGAAGCATTGATAAATCTTATAAAATTATAGATATACATAGTTTTTACCCACCTATCAATAGCTTCAAAAATTGTCGAGGTGTTCAATACAAGCTGTTTTGGAAGACGTATCTCTACTAAAATCGCTGATTTTGATTTATTGACTTGATATTTGACGAGATATAAAATTATTGAATCTCAGACGCCATTGTAAATCAGTCCTTGAAGAGGCATATTATATAAAACACACAATGAAAAAAAGATAATGAACAGCGTAGTGTTATAAATAACGGTTATTAATAGATACCAATGGCCATGTTACGTTAAATATATTTAGTGTCAGTTTATACAAAGTTCGAAAATTTTCGTGGGAGAAAAAGTACAAATCAATAAATTGATCCTGCATTGATGTAAGTAAGTTAATAAGTAAGTAAGTAAATAAGTAAATAATAACTAAGTTATAAGTAAATGATAAGGAATTAAATAAGTTAATACATAAGTAAATAAGTAAACAAGTAAGTAAATAAGCAAGTTAATAAGTAAGTAAATAAGTAAGTTGATACGTAAGTAAGTAAATAAGTAACTAAGTCAACAAGTAAGTAAATAAGTAAGTAAGTACGTAAGTTAACACGTAAGTAAGTCAATAAGTAACTAAGTAAATAAGTAACTAAGTCAACAAGTAAGTTAATAAGTAAGTTAATAAGTAAGTAAATAAGTAAGTACGTAAGTTAACACGTAAGTAAGTCAATAAGTAACTAAGTCAATAAGTAACTAAGTCAATAAGTAACTAAATAAGTAAGTAAATAAGTAAACGAATAGGTAAATAAGTAATTAAGTGAATAAATAAATAAATAAATAAATAAGTTAATAAGTAAATAGATAAATGCGTTAGTAAATAAGTAAATAAATAAGTTAAAAGTAAGTAAACTTGTAAATAAGTAAATAAATAAGTAAATAAGTAGCATGTAAGAAAGTAAGCAATGCCATGAAAAATATTTTATGCGTAAGCGAGAACCATCTCTCTCTCTCTCTCTCTCTCTCTCTCTCTCTCTCTCTCTCTCTCTCTCTCTCTCTGATTAATCTGCGTATTATTTATATATAAATTATTAATCAGTTAGTAAGACAAAGTGGACCTATCTACTAAGATAACGTTGACACGTGATCACTGTCAGTGGTCAAATCTATTTTCAGTTTTTACACTTTTGGAATTTTTGTCGACAGTTGTTTTTATTTTAGTTTTTTTAGCCATGCGCACAGTGTTAGACAAACCCTGAATTCGCATGTCATCTTTTTATTGAACATTAAATATACTTAATACGCGACATAAGATTCCTGTCAAATAAGGACTCCACACATGTGCACAGGAACACATGACGTAAAATCTCGCATCGACCGCTAGAGCTTTTCATGAAGTTTAAAATGCAAATCAGTATGCATCAATGAAGTAGACAAAAGTAATTTCATACCTGAAATTAATGTGTTTGGAAATTTGTGATTACAACAGACAATGAATGTTAATTAATAGATCAAGGGTTATTTCGTGTACACCAGTTCATTAAACTAAATCGAGCAGGTGAAATTATCTCAATTTAATAAACATGATAAGCCATTCTTAATTTTACATTCAAGGCAAAACATGAACTTACACAGAAGAGTAGAAAAAATATATCAAATCTAGATTAAAGCTATGTACAATAGTCATGGAAGAAAATGGGAGTGCTAAAAAGTCATCCATGTCTTTTTTGTTGTCTCACATTAGAGCCCATTTGGTTATTAAAAGCCGGCGATTATTACTTATGAACGTTTTGTGATGAAGCGGTCACTATCACAGATTCCAGTTGTGGTACTATAGGGCTTCCAACATGCACCTGCCGTAAACCGAATGTGAACACTGCGATCACACTTGATCACTGCTAACGTCGACAGTCAAAGGGACTTAAATACATAATGTTGTGTGACAGAAAACACCGTTATCTTAATGCATAACCCAGTCGACAAAGTGTGTTGTAAATATTAACGTTTTAAAGATATCTATCATATTTACATTACCAAATTTTAAAGTAAATATTTCGGATATTTTTAAGAGATTTAGGTTACTGCCATATATAATTTTGTAATTATGATTTTTGTTCTCGCGTAGGATATATTACAAGCCATTAGGATTTGATACCATGTATTTTATAAACACGATGTAAATATTTTTTCTTTTTATGTTGTTTTCCTTTCAAATACCATTCGCATCGAACTGACGTCTATATGTTACTTTCACACACGGCTAATTCTACCGAAAAGAACTGCACACGGGTAACACCAAATTAAATGTATATATACATAAGCCATATTAATGCAGGTGTACTTGATAGAAATATTTATTTAAGATATATGAGATCTATTCATATCTACATACGAGACTACTTAACAACCCTTCTCAATATCTTAGAGTTAACACTAAGCACATATACTCCAGACATAAGGAGGAACAAATCAAGTAACTTTGTTCCGAATCCGCTTTCGGTTCTGCGTTTTATTTACTGAACAATAGATTTTTGCATATCCTGTGGGGCAAGGGAGTGCATGCTGATGTTTTCACAGAGAAATTGAAACACTCATTTTCGTTATTGCACATCTATTATTCTATAATGCACACTGTGACTTACGTTTCGTTTATGATGAACGTTTAATATATTGACGTGCATAGATCACATTGCATTTATTTGGATGAATTAAGCCGTGCAAAAGAAAAATAATAAAATACACCCGTCGCGAAAATGGTTATTCAGACATTGTTGTGCACGTTAACTCGATAATTCTATTTCCATAACCTTTATGTACTTAAATTTTGAAACTTCTCAGTGAGAAATTACCTAATGTGAACTGCACAAAAATCCTTCGAATAGGTACACCCAGTTACTAAATTCCAGAATATGTGCAGGACAGTCGCATGAAAAGATTTTCTATATATACAAGACAAGTCTATATACGCAACGGTCGATATCCATTTTTACTATTAAGTTTTTCATTTTGTTTTATACTAATATCAAGCTTAAATATATACATCGGTAACAATAGTAGACTGAAAGTGTACCTTTAAGATCAAGCTTTATACAGGTATATCGCTGCACAGATATTGACGTATTCTCTAAACAATTACACGATCTGCACAATCATGTAATTCTCGCCCTCATTTACTGGGGCGCTGGATTATTTTGATGTCTTTTTTCGTTTTTGACATTGTAAAAGTTCGTAAAATGAACACAAATGATGGCATTGTGTGAAACCCAGTCTTTGAGCTTTTGTTTGCTCTCACAAGAGACTGTCAACAAACAAGAGCATGTTGTAAAATAGAATTGAATTGTCCCATAAGTATGGCGTTTATACATATAACCACGTGTTGAGCGACGGGGAATCACTAAGGGCCTCATTTACTTTATAGACTGATGTAGCATGATGTAATATGTAGATATTTAGTTCCAGGTTTGTTTATCTATGCCATGTTTAACTACAGCTGCTCTCAGTATCGAGAGGTTGTTAATTGTTTTCTCCGGACAACAGGTGTTCGCCGGACGTTGGCCAGTATTGTTTGAAGTGTAATTAAAGAGTTTCAAGTACTTATGGCGAAAAATAGCATGCTTGTAAAATATCTCTGCAATCATATCCCATGATGCTGTTTCAAAAACAGGGATGTAATTTTGTCTAGGTCGTAAGAAATGTACCTACAACAAAGACAAACAACGACTGAAATTGTACATTGTAAAGTTGTTGAATAGTTAGTCTAGTTTTCTCTCCTTAAATCATCATTCAACATACCAAGTTTAGTGCAAATTAAACTGTATGTAACTATATATATATATATATATATATATATATATATATATATATATATATATATATATATATCTGTGTGTGTGTGTGTGTGTGTGTGTGTGTGTGCGCGCGCACTGACAGACCCAACATCATGGGCGTTAGTCATAATATTGTAAAACGAAGTATAAAAAGCAAGTTGCTTCGAGACAAGAATCACGCACAGGTAAACTACTTTTGATTAGGTATTGTTAATTGTTGATATCTTGCAGACTTTTAGGTAATGTAAAATTTGTATAGCATATCATAAACCCAGGTGCAATATCATACAAAACACTTGCTCTGTATTACTTTGCACATCTAATTCGTCATGTTCTAATGGACTTGAGGTTTGATTATCAATTGGTACTCTTCAGTTTTACTTTGTGTTACATATGAAAGGAGAACTTAGACACGAATGAAATTATTTTGCATGATTCACGCTTCATTATGTGAAATATATTATTGATATATCTTAATAGAAGTAATGCAAAAACAAAAACAGTTTTACGTTTTATTTCTCTACGTCAAGATGAATTGCATAACATTCGTGTGCAATTTATCATTTTCGAATTTCCATAAACTTCTAATTCAAATCTAATACTTACATACATAGTATATCATGTTTAAATTTCACTTTTAATTTACCAAAACTTTTTAAAAAAGGTAGAAAAGTAAAAACACGAACACTGGTAAATAAAAATGTGAGAACATGATACAAATGTTTTGATTTTTGTTGAGCAGTTTTTACGACCATGGTCTGTTTCTGCCGAAGTCTTGTTGACTGACTCACTCAGAACCGTACTACGTTACGTTATTATTTGAGGAGTTCTAATCAAAGGGGTTAATTATTTACGATAAAGTCTAGCGTGATATAATCAATATACTTTTCATATTGTTGTTCTTGGTGACATATTTACACTAGTCTAACAATCTAGACTTTACCCAAACCTCAGGAATCCATGAATAACAGATATTATAACTTCAAGTTTCGTTTGTTGCGAACATCTAATAGATGAAAATCTTGTCAAACCTCTTGCCAGGACTGGTTCGAATCCCGTTTGAACCTAGTAAGCTGATTTTGTGAGAAAGTTTGTCAGTTTACTAGCGGAAGGCCGCTGGTCACTTCCCAAGTACATCGTAATTTGATTCCCACGCTATTAAAACTAATCTTCACCATAATAACTGAAACATTATAACAAAACAAACAAATAAACAACTAATTTACAACAATATAATAAATAAATATAGACAACAGAAATCCCGTATTTGGAAATTTTCTTCATTAGTTTTATATTGCTTATATAAGGAACTATTAAAACTTCTAAGACAAAGTTGTGCTTTTCACACATTATCGCACAAATTACAAATCGCTTCATATTGCATTTGTTCTTCCATTTTCAAGGGGTTTTACCGAAATGACCAAATTAAGTAAACATGTTTTATTTTTGGTAGAAACCACTGGTAGATTAAAAAAAATGAAAATTATGATAGTTTCTACAATAGTAAAAATAATGTCTGAAACTATGAAATTCACTTAGTTAGTTAGTTAGTTAGGTAGTTTTACGCCACTTTCAATGGTAACTCAGTTAATTCGTGGCGTATGGCATTCAGTAAAATTCAGGGACTCTAATTGTTGTGTGGGCTTTAACATAGGCATACCGAAGTCCTGGAGCATTATACGATGTCATATGCAAATGAGTGTGCAGTTTATTTTGCGGACACCAAATTTAGTAGTCTTTCAACACAAATTAACAAAACATGCGCATATGCTGTCTCATCGTTTTACCATAATCGAATCATTCTTTTTTTGCAAATGAAGTATTTTGTAGTTGTTTCAGTTTTTCAAAAGTCGATTTACTTTCGATATACATGTATATTAAGGGTGTATCTTAAACAAAACAAAGGCATATTCACAGTCGCGTCAGACGCTATCACCGACCTGAAAACTTACATGAACTACGGTATAAAAGGTCAAGTACCACAACATAAGATAACGAAATATTTCGAACTCTCAGAAATTGCTGCGTCAAACCACTTTGCCATAGTAACCCGGATGTTATACCTGTATGTAAAACACCATTTCCACAGAAGTAAACAACTAAATGTTTAAATGAATTTCATGTACTTTGCATTTGAAAAATATACAAACAAACTCTATAGGTTTCTAATCTTTCCTCAGTGAGAAATCGCTCGAGTTAGATTAATTTGTTTTTTATTTAATATTCATGCGGTGATATACGCTCGTAAACACTCTTTGGTCATTTTAAGAAAGATGTCAATGTTGGGGCTCTCTAACACATTCCATGTAAATATAATATCTTGATCAAAACGAAGTCTCGGCGCTGATGAAGTTTATCAAATATTTTGACAATGGTTCTTGATAAATGACTTGGTTAATTGTCTACCTATTGTTTACTCTGCTTTCGTGGACCTTGTTTATATAAACACACGGAAACAAGACTCAACTAGAACGCATTTTTAGTATGTTTCAAGCTCAAGGAATCCGTGGAATTTGAATGCAGTGATATTTTTAATCTTCAAAAAGAAAATCCGGAATAATATTGAAGGCAAAAATAATTATTATCTGTTCTTTCACCAAAAGCTCGCCATCAGAAATGAAAATCAGAGGTCTTTTAAAGAATACATAAAACCAGGGCCCCATGTTACGACCGTAATATAACTAATATTGCAATGGCGACAATCCATAATATGTGTCAAAATTTGAAGCACTTCACTTATAAAGAAATAATAATATGTAGACGTAGAAAACAATCAAATCAAATAAAAGAACTATACAAGATGATTGACGCATTTCAACTCGAATACAGAACCAGATGATTTTTATGAGAGAAAGAATGTTTATACAGCGCACATGTACTGTCACACATCGGGCATCTCGGCTATCCTATTGCAACATCATACACGGAAGAAAATACAAACTTCAAATACAAAGGCTTAGGAAACTACATATTGTATATTATGAAAAGAAACTTTTGTTCATTTCATTTATGATCTAAATACACGTATGTCCTGTTTAGGGATTTGTACACACCGATGACTATTATTCATGTTTCAAAAGTGTGGGCGACAATGTTTGGTATTTCAAATAGTTGTGTATCCAATTATATAAGCACTACAAATTACAGAAGGTTCAATTTTTTTGCAGTGTCCTACAACATTCTAACATTAATCTAGACCGAATACACCAAAAGAACCCCAAGACGAAAAGCTAATGTATACATCTTGTAGTCTATTTTATCACCTGTGTCCAATGTTATCAGTCCTTCTCATCTTTGATACAAAGCTATCCTTTTGTGTAGGATAAATCAAACTTTACTACAGTAATTTGTGTTTTATATGTCACTCGATTTAGATTCGTGGAACCGTGGGAATGACATGTCATTTTTCACATCTTTGTTTTCTATGTAAACACTCTTGTTTCGGAAATACGTAGGTTAGAACATCACGAGTAAATTTGATACTTTTATAACTTGAATGTACTTTAATGTTCGTCTACGTCTTTCGCACTAAAAGGGGACGTACATAATTAGCTGTGACATATCTGCTTGATAAAGCAACAAATAGCACTGACATATTTTCCAGGGATTTTGAATTCTTAGCCCATTTATATCAGCAATTTTCAGTTTTATCACCCCTTCCATATTTCTCTACAATCATAGCAAGTGTTTTATAATAACGATGGGCCGGTATTTTTATTTAATTGATTGCCAACACTTTTATAATATGTTAATTACCTATTAAAGAAGGTTGTTCTCAGTTAGTTTTATATATGAGCAACTTTAAAACATTATATTTTTCTCGGCTTTTTTATCCCACGTATGCCGCATGTCACTGACAAGATTCGTAATGTATTATTTGACGTTTATAACCACCAATAGTTTACTTAAATGACATTTTTTATGTACATATAAATAGTAAAGGGTATTCTACCTCCAGAAATAAAATACAAAGGATAAATCAAAATACTTAAAGGATATTTTCAAATTTTTAAAGAGTAAATACCCTCTTATTCCCCTTATCTGGAACTCTGCTAAGTATTTGTTCACGAAGATATCACATTTTCCATGTTACTGTTTATTTTGAAAGTTTGACTCCTCAATTTATTTTAATCCCTAGATGAGAAAGCGAATTTAAAATGAAATCGGTTTTAAGCTAAATATTTGAAGCACAGAAATACATACCAATGAAGCTTGTGATTTAGGGGGAATTTAAGACGGGTTGTATATTGTTTTTGTTGTACAAGGGTGAATGAACCTGAAAATGTCTTCTCAACAAATTCCATTTAACTGCAAAACTGTGAAACGTAATTTATATATTATTTTAAACAAGGTACTCTTATATCTACCAGAAAAAAAAATATTGAAGGTAACAGAAAATTAAATTAACCGTTTGTTTCTAAATATACTTATATCTGTTAAATTTAGAGCCAAATTATATTTTACTTTCTATTTGTTCTCGGTGCGTAATCAGATACATTTTCCCGAAATCTCCAACTTCGTGCATCTAACTATCAACACTACACATTTACTTTAAAGATGACACGACGTGACACTGGTCACCCTAGTTGCACTATTAGAGACATATTTCTTATATTCATGGATAATTTACCGAGCTTTGAATTTGTCAAGCTGAATAAATGCGACAGTTGAATAATCATACAAGTAAAGTTACCGTAGTTATCTCCGAAATCTTTTTAAATCAAATTCTCTCAGTCTATCGGTATAAAAAGATAAAGATCTGAAAACTAAACAATATCATTCCGATAACATGACCATGATTTTATTATTTATTGTTTAAACCTTAGATATACATTTAATCAAGGAACAAAGGTCCATTTAATTTTAATGTCAGATTATTTATATATTGCATCTTCTTTATAATAACGAATTAACGTAATAAACATTGCTTTGTGTAATCAGTTTCTGACTGTGTTTTGTGTTTTCAGCATGAATTTGCATATGACGTAATTAAACACCAAATATATCTTGAACTTTTCTTTAGAGAACATGACATTTTTGAAAATAATACAATTATTTTCAACATATCTTTTACTTCGACGTGGACCTTCAATGGTATTTTATTTACGTCAAGGACAATTATGAATATGTCGTTGTCAAATTAATTGAAAATCAATTAAATATTTATCAGTCACTGATTTGTTAAATTGGTTTGACAAGCGCATTTAAACGATTGTCGTCCTTTACTTACTTTGTAAATATGTACTTATATGTACAAAATTGATACTTTAAAACGAGAAGATTGCATGCCATTCTTAAATAATTCGATTACCTGTTCTAGACCACCCTTCGGACTCCAAACACATCAAGAAAAGAGAGAGAGAGAGAGAGAGAGAGAGAGAGAGAGAGAGAGAGAGAGAGAGAGAGAGAGAGAGAGAGAGAGAGAGAGAGAGAGAGAGAGAGAGAGAGAGAGAGAGAGAGAGAGAGAGAGAGAGAGAGAGAGAGAGAGAGAGAGAGAGAGAGAGAGAGAGAGAGAGAGAGAGAGAGAGAGAGAGAGAGAGAGAGAGAGAGAGAGAGAGAGAGAGAGAGAGAGAGAGACTATTGAGACTATAAAGGCGAACAACTGAGAAAATTATCGAGCGTAATAAAATGACAGTGGTTATCTCAAAAAATATCCATACTTTGTATTACCAAATCAACATAATCACTTTAATTTGATAACTGCACAATTTAGGTAACATATTATGTATACCGTTAATAAACATAGGCAACATTGATGCATTGAAATATAGATGTACTAATATATAGTCATTTTTAATATTTTGAACTATTCCATCATATAATGACATTGACAAATACTAGTACCTGAATGATCAATTGATGTCGACTAGACATACAATATATAATTTCCTTATGTGATATAAAAACTGAATCATTTCAACAAAGTCGTCGCACAAAGATCTAATGTTATATTTCGTACAATAATCATAATATTTTTCAATGATTGAATTTCAATTTTTAATCATTGCAATGCATGGCGATCGATAATTTAGTACACACGTTGAATATTCCATCATTAAGACAATAACGTACTTTATATTGAAGTTGGTGACCAATTTTGTACGAGTTAGGAATGACGACCATATAGGTATTCAAATGATAATTTATCATGATGAACAAATTTTACAAAGTGTAAATCAAAAATGTGACCTTGGAAATGGTTTAAACCAAGAGGTTATTTGTGGAGGAGTAAGCATATGTTCGGTAAGTTAGTCCAGTAAATGGTATACACAATTGCTTTACCTTGTAAATTTTATAATTTGTACCTACACGGTATAATTGTAATGTATGTATTACAAGGAATTATTTTACGGTATGCAAAACTCTTATATGCTTATTCACCACGGCAAACATCAAGGCTATTTCTTTAATACACATTCTCTTTCAAGTTTATTCTATTTACACACGCAGATGCTTCGCCCCACTCAACAAAATGTCTGTCAAATTTTGACATGTCAATAGTATGTTTAGAAAAATAAGTGGATTTACTTTGCAACTAACTGCGAGTAAGAATTCCATACCCATTTCTTCTCAAAATAGAATTGTCAAACATTTTCAACCCAAATATCATATTCAAGAATAAGAAAATTTTAATATATTTACAGTATTTACAGTAAAACTCGAATATAGTAAACACGGATTTAGCGAATTTACGGCTATAGCGAAGTGAATTGTTTTCCCAAGTAGATTCCATATTACACTTACTACAAATATTTCTCGTCTATAGCGAACCCGTTTATGACGAATTTACGCTTTAAACGAAGTATTTTCTTTACAATGCAAAATAAGCTTTTCATAACGATGTTTTTTATAACGTTTTTAAAGATCTAATCGATCTCTCCTGTCATACAATCTACATGGCTACATAAAATACAATATATATATATATATATATATATATATATATATATATATATTTATATATATATATATATATATATATATATATATATATATATATATATATTCATAATGAGTATACAACCATACATATACATGTATGTAGTTCCTGGTCTTTTTCAAGCCAGATGCAGTAACAAGCGTTCCATTACCATGACCTTGTTACAGATGTGTGCCAGTACGATTGATAATTATTAATGCTATCAATTTCACGCGCTGTCAACGTTTAGTTTCGTATCATTAGTGGCCGTTCTTTCTATCACAGATAAAGTTTAATGCCGATAAACAGCGGTTATAATCAGCAGTTTATTTGTCAATGAAAGTAAATAAAAATCTGACACTGGATTACGTAATTCAGTTCTAAAGAAATACGCGATACTACAAAGTACAAAGGTCAGATATTTAATCTGGGAAACCAGTATTTGAAATTTTATAATGTTATAAGTATGGATTCGCGGTGAAATGACCATACATTGGAATTAGGTAACCAGGTACGACCTATTTGTCGCTCACAAACATTTTGTATACTTTATTTAAACGCAAATATAAAAGAAAAGTTCCCAGACTGTAAATTATGTCTACAATTCCACTTAGACATGATAAAATATATCAGAATGTTTGATAAGGGTTTCGTAATCGTTTGAACTTTTATTTATGTATGCGTTATTGGTAATATATATCAAACAATCCAAGTGAAAATTGTTTGTACTTAGGTCTTGATTTCTTCTACGTGGTCTGACGTGTAAGCAGAAGTTAATTGCAATGTATTATAATGGTGGATTTTCTGACCCGTCCGCTATCATCTCAAGTTTGAAATTATAGTTCTCATAGACCAATTCTGACTTTTCAGATGACTTAAATAGCTTCAAATATAATATCAAAGTATGATTTAAAATCTTCATAGCCTTGAAGATGTCTGTCAAAAGTGCTATTGATGTGATTATTTCAATTAATAATATAAAAGTTATATTCCTCGTTCAAAGTTTTCATTTCAGGTTCCGTCGATCTTTACACTGATTAATCAAAATCGTCAACTCAGTAAGTGGAAAGATAAATTAAATGTATGTTGATAAGTTTTAAATAACATTGAAATCACCTTTTCTCGACATCATTATCATATGTCCCTACTGTTACAGCTAAAATGCTGAATCAACAGTAATTTTACAAATTTAGAGGAAATTGTGACATTTTCCAAATATCATTATGTATAATATCTATATTATTTATCAGATATGTGTATAAATAAATCATTAATACAGCTTGAAAGACTGAGTAATGTAGGTGAAAATATGTGTATTCGTATAAATAAGAATGATTGATAAAAGTAATTAATATCGGTAACTGCGATTAGTTACTCATTATCATACGAATATATTCCACATACACAGCTAGAAATGTCAGGGTAAACTGCATTCTGGTTTTGTTAGATATCATATCAATGTTACATTGATATCAGAAGGCAATGGCAAAATTACATAATAGCAGGTTGTTTTGATGAGACATTCGCTCCAAATTATTTGGCCTTCCATTTTTCGGCGTTCATCGTAAAGATCAGTGACAGTGGTAGTATGAAATACATATATTCACGTCATTTACACAACTAATGTAAGAATTCCATTCTGTACTGCCAAACCTTAGGCTTCGAGACGGGACATCATAAGAGTATATATAATAATTAAATTTGTGTTGGTCTTCTGTGAAATGCAAATAAGCATACATGCAATGTTGACAATACTCGAATTTTGAAGAAATTTTTAATATATCGATGAATGTAAAATTGATAAATTAAAGAAAGAGCAGACGTTCTCATTTCTGAAAATGATACCAATTTTAATTTGTTGATGTTTTTTTTAAATACAATATTGTGGAATGTGTTCACCTCCCTGTCTAAGGCTTCCTCGCCACAAAAGTTTAAAACGATCTCTGGATGATTTTTTTTTTCATTCTAGAGGTTTTTTGTATTTATGCATAGGCAGGATACACTTGATCTTGTTCATTTCAAGGTATAATCGAACTCAGTAGACTTTGTCGGAATGTTCTAAACTCAGAACTTGGTATTTTCAACTTTACTTTTGAATTTGCACGAAGTACTTCTATTACAGGTTTATTTATTGCGTGTGTATATTTTATGTCTTATGTTGCAACATTGTTCAGTCATAAATAATATCCACGACAAAACTTGTACAGATTAGCCCAGATTTACAACAGTACTTCACCATAAGACTACCTGGCTAAGAAGACCACCTCACAATTGAGACCATTAATATTCAGTCCTTTGATTTTTTTAGATAAATAAAAGGAAAAAAAGATAGTCCACCTCGTTTATAAGACAAGTATGAGTCTGTCAGTTTGGTAGTCTTAAAAGAGAGGTTCCTCTGTATATTACATTTAAAAAGATTGCATACCGGTACACAGTTTCCTAAATACTTTTAATAAATTACGGCATTACAACATCATTGTTATTGATAATTATGAAGGTCATGTACAGTTATCCCCTCGCCAGTTTCTACTAGCCAGACATAATGGTTGAAACAATTGCAAATAGTTGTAAACATGTTGGTCCAGCTGAAGTCATAACACATCAACCCCGAAAAAATGAACTCTTCTGTAAACAATAGCTTTAATCAATCCAAATGTGTCTTTAGGGGTAACTGGATTAATTTACGGAACGGTTTCCGTTGTGTTACGTTCTGCGCTTTGTGTAATCGGGTAGAGCTTGAGTCGTCCTTGACAAATTACGTCATATTTCGTTGATTTCCTGTTTTACACGCATCTTCAGTGGTGGCGATATCGTTAACAATGAATACGTCACAATTATATTGTTCTCTGTCACAAATGCATGAACGCACTGTGACTACTGTATTGACCGTATAATTACCTTCGCGAGGTCACAAGTTTGTGGTTAGCGTGGGATATATATATATATATCTCTCTGTCTGTCTGTCTGTCTCTGTGTGTGTGTGTGTGTGTGTGTGTGTGTGTGTGTGTGTGTGTGTGTGTGTGTTTATTTTCAAAATGTACCAATGTATATATAATTAACAATACCAAAGATATAGTTTTAGAAAAGTGGTCAAAACAACTGGTCAAGACGATCGCTTCTGTCAATAAGTTGGGCTGAGAGTTAATGTAAATGTATATTTCTGAATGAAAAAAGTGGATTCATGGAAAGCGAAATACTAAATCTAAATGTATTGCAAACTTGTTATGGCAATTAAGTTTTTTGGAATGTTTTTCCAAACAATATTTTATTATTGAATTTTTAGAATATTAAGAGTACAAAATGGTGTTTCATTGATAACATGGGGGGGTCAGTAGTTTTGGATATTTTTTCATTTTGTATATTTGTTCATTTAGACATTTTAATGATTTTATAACGGTCGGAGGAGGTTGCGAATTCCAACACAGACATCCAATCCTACTTATTGGATTTTAAAGTGGTTCATATTTATATATAGGTTCTCTAGACCTCATTACTGTTAATATTTTTGTGTCTGTACTTGTATTTTGAATGGTGTTTTGCGCCACTCAAAAAATTTTCAGTTATATGGTGGTTTTTAATGGGGGAGAGAATCCGGTTACCCGGCAAGATACTACTGCCTTTCTGCAAGTGAACTGGCAAACTTTCTCACAAAAATCAATTAGGTTACAGCGGGATTCGAACCTGTGAAGTGAAAGGCTTCATTATGTAAAGCGCGATGCTCTAACCACTTGGTCAAGGAGGCACCACACACAGACAGAGAAAATCATAATTTTAATGAGTACAATTGTGTCTCATGATATTCATACTGAAGTCTTTAAATAGTAATATTAATGTTTGCATATTACATTTGTATCTATTCCATTTTATTTGAATTTTGTTTCGTTATCACGGGTACTTGTGATAGTACCCTGTCGATTATTCAACAGTAGTCCAAATGTAAAAAAGATTCATTTATTTTTCATACAATCTGCATTACAATGATCTATACATAGCAATATCAAATAGGATTAGCCAATCTTTAGATTAAAGTGTTGTAATAATTTCACAATAAAGAACATCGTTCCTTTTCATTCACTATAGTTTTTAAAATCTCTTATCAGACTTCTTTCATTTGCAAATAGCCTGCATTATGAGTTCAAGATCCGACACAGATATTTAAACCAGCAATTTTTAAGATAGAATAATTTCTGAGGAAAAGATTCTAATTGAAAGCATTGACAGATAAGCAACTATACTATATATCTCAACATATTCCCTAATATTGTATGGAGGGATAGGTGCAATACATAATCCCCGCGCGTATGACCGAAACGGATACAGGTTTATTAGTCTGAAAGCGTGAACCCGATTTGTTTAGATGTTTACCGAGTGCTTTGATGAAGCGGAACGCTAGTTTATACAGGGCGGCGTGATCACATTAAGCTGTTGTGTGTGTTTGTACATGTGCGTTCTGAAACACTTACATTTAAGAAAAATCGCAATATAATCAACGTTTATTGTGTAAGAACAGGGATACAGAGTAGTCCACCACTTTGGGCTTGCTGAATAGCAAATTTCGAGACAACGATTTAGTTATGGACAACGCCTGAACGAGAGACAGAGAGATTCATAATGTATGTATTGCTTTCTTTTCGAGAAAATCGTTCCGTTGTGACACTAGGTTTAAATTTCATAAAGGACGGAGAATAATGAATACTTCGACGGTTAACAATTTGACGAGATACGAAAAGTAACAAGCTGAATCCGACACTTTTTAATAAATCGGGGTAAATAACTTAGGCTGTTTATTGGTATAAAAACGAATAGAAGAATGAAGACACTGTAGATATGACCATCATTTAAAGCATTTTATATCAATATGACATGAACTGCCTCGGACCATACAGGGGTATTCAACAGCGTGTAACATTCGTGTTTTAAGTTTTTTGAAGTTTAAAGTTTCATATGCTTTTAAGAATATTGTACCTGTTCTATAAACCCATCGTTGTATTAAAGTGTCTTTTTTCTACGGTAAAATATTCAACGTTAAGACAGTAGATTTAAAACACCTTGAATCCCTGATGACATATATTTGTCCCATCGACTGTAAATACAGTTTTTATTATAGTAAAGTTTACAATGCTGTTGTTATAAAGGGTTATATTTTATCTTCTATCCCTGTACACTAAATTTGTATGGTGGATACAGTTATTTAGTTTTGCGATCTGCTCATTTTATAACCAAACATTTATTTTGCTTATCATTCGATATTCAATATATGTACATTTATTTACAAATCATTACATGGAAATAAATACATGTTTAAAGACAAAAAGGCGGATGTGACTACAACTAGTATGTTTGAAGTCTTGAATACACGTAGACTTGTAAACTAAAATAACAAAGAAAAAATGTTTTGCATTGTGCTATCATACATGTGTGTGTGTGTGTGTGTGTGTGTGTGTGTGTGTGTGTGTGTGTGTGTGTGTGTGTGTGTGTGTGTGTGTGTTCATTTCTTGTTAAAGTATAATCATTGTCTTATCTCAGTCTATTATATTTTTCAAGATCGTAATCAGATTATATCAGTAACTCTGCATTATAGATTTAAATTATTTACTGATTTAATTGGATTGCAGGTCAGGTTTTATTTTCCAATGCAAGAAAGATGTATAACATGCTATATAGTTACGTCGCCTTAGACGAAGTTTGTTCGGCAAAAACAAATTAACAATAGTTATAAACCAACTGGAAGATTGATATAAAAATCACCTATAGTTTTAAAATCCGGGAAGTGTAACTGTTCTAATGCAGTGGTTACTTTATTATATATATATATATATCAACCATTGTAATCCGGCCGCCAAAATATATCTTAGATACTGTTGAGTGTTTTACACCAATAAACAAAACATAAATGAATAACTGAAAAAAAAAAATAAAACCAACTAAAACAAAATATTGTTTGTGGAGTATTAGGGAATTGTGTTTTGGTTTGTGTTATGTGTGATGCCATACCATCATGAAGAATTGCCGAATGTTTTGTTTCTCTGTCAGTTATCACTGTCACTGAATGTCACTCCAAGTAAAGGACAAAGTAATCATTCATTTACATGCGTATGTGAATTCATAATTGGTCTCATTAACGTACGCATTCCAGAGACTGCAGTATCTAACATTGTCACAGCCCAATAGTTGCATTAAACGTAACCAATTGAAATTAGTTCTGGTTATGGTTACAGGAAACTGTTACAATGGTATAAGATGTGTAGGTGGGTTTCTGATATTTGATGTAGGTGTGGGTGTGGTGGATCCTAAATTTGCCGTAAATAAACCTCAAGCACAGCTTTTGTATGAATAGTGCACACAGTTGTAAAAGCCACCCCTTCTCTCCCTATCTCTCTTTATTTTTGTGCGATAAACGTTATATTTATACAGCTTTCAGAGACATTCGTTTCTATTGTTCATAGTTAATTATGTAACAGGTAAGCTCTACCTTTAACCCTAACAGTTATCACTTATTGTATGACCACTGTTTATCTGGTTCCTTTACTTTCTATGTTATCAACCCTGGTCAGGATGGAATAACTGTGTGACTGTTTACATTACAGTATGTCAATGTTGAATATCTATTACGCAATACAGATATAGAAACGAAAACACACTGCTCCTTTATATTCCAAATTCATAACTAAAGGGAGTTATCGGGCACTGCCCTTAATTTACCTAGGTTCATTTTCCCTCTTATATTAGAAATGACGTGCGTAGTAATCATTATCTACGTAGGGTAAGCTACTTTATGGAAAGTTTGTTTTGTGACAACCATTTGCACGGGTCATGTAGATCACTAATGACAAATGATTCTGTTAATGCTCAAGGATATCTGTAGATGCGTAAATAAAAAATGCCAGGATTTTGACGCATTGTAAGGAGAAATTAGATGACAATTTCCATCTGTTTTCCGTTCCCCATTTACTGTATATATATATATATATATATATATATATATATATATATATATATATATATATATATATATATATAATGTATATGTGTATGTATATATATATGTATATATATATATATATATATATATATATGTGTATCTGTGTGTGTGTGTGTGTGTGTGTGTTGCTAATTATTCATACCCATTTACTTTACTTTTATTCCACCCTTTCATTTAAGTTTACAGATTTTAGTGTGTGTTCGCCCGATGTAGCATCTACTTCTTTGTATATAATTATAAATTACTTCTTTTATCTTGATAACGCTGTAGGCAAATACATTTCTTTTATACTTGTGTTTTACGCAGGGCTGAACATCTCTTAAATTTTTTTAAAATGAAATGACTGAATATATATAAATATTAGTCATGCGTGTTTGCCCAAGGTACATCAACAATTCAAATACATCACCATTGTAAAAGTATTTTGTTTATCAGAAATTGTACTTTACACACGTCGTCAACACATTTGCGACGAAACGAATCTTGAATCTGTTTTTGAACCACAAATGTAAACTTGTAAATCCTGAATATCAGTTACTGTTGTTGAAAAGTGTCATAAAAAGTCATCAACAATTACACATATGTATATATATACTATGTTCAAATTTGCACTTTTTTCAATTTGTCAAAAACTTGAGAAAGAAAAAAACAATATTTATTTACCTCGCTCTACCATTAATTTGAAACTGTTATCTTTCTTCCTCACTAATCGATACAAATGCAAAAATATGTTAAGTGCTACTGGCTGCAGCTATATTAAGTTATATACATAATATATCTTCAAAATATACAAAAGTACAAATCTTCAGGATGTCCAGGATATATATATGGATGGTGAATATGGGACAAACACGGACCTCTGGAATTCCAGAGGTGGGATAATATATATACTGCCCGTTAGATTTAAAGTTTCATGAATGATCCCAAACTCAATCTTCTTTAATGTCTGCAGTGACCAAATTTTTCTTCTACTTATAACGACGTTACTTTTTCTCATGCAATATAATACAGGTAGACATTGTATTATTCATTTTGTCCTGTGTCATACAGAGTAACAAAAGAGGCGAACATTAGGTTAATTTTGTGTTTAGAACTTCAGCAATTAACTCATCGTCCCGTAAGCCTCATTTGGTCTCGGCTATTTTAAATGGTAAAGTCCACTGGCATAATTCAGGAGTCAATGGTTGGAAATAAACATTTTACAATTTATGTGTAATTTGGACCTGTTCACCCCTGAAAAATGTATTGACTTGGGTGAGTCTAAATTTGGCAAGAGGGGTTCATGAGTTTAAGTCATCGAGTTAAAGATTTGATGACTTTAAACGTCTCAAGATGTCAAGTGGTATATGAATTGAATCCGAGGAATAACTGAGTAGAAACTAACTGTTGCTTTGGAACCGAGGACAACAGCTGTCTGTTGCCTGGTAACCGGAATTTTAAAACATTACACAATTTAAAACACTGTAGTAGCAAATGCTTAAATGTATATACATTTGAAACTAGAATTTTGAATTCTGTTTACATTATAAAATCGTCAAATTTAGCGACAGTGAGTGACATGAGTTAAAAACTCTGATTCTAAAAAGGCTAGATTGAGAAAGAGGGGAGGTATAGAGATGTCAATGACACCACATAGACGTATCAAATGTATTTTTAGACAACATGTAAACAAATACTGGAATGTGCGACAGTCACAGTAAATCCGAGTAAATTAATACATTCTAAACCATCTCGGTACATTTGACGTTGAATTCATAATATAAAGTAAACAACATCACAAGTTTATCTTATATTTCAATAAAATCTTATCTTGACTCAAACCAACCTGTGTAGCTATGAATCTATAGACGTCTTATATTTAACCATCTAAATAATACTTAAAATAGAAAACAAATTCCCCATTAGAGCGAACACGTGTATAGGTATTGCGAAATACTTCGGGGCATTTAACTACTTTGGCATTTTGTAATCCTGTATATGATATCCGGTTTATTCATACTGAATACTTCTGACAGTACATAAGAAGCTGAAAATAAATATCTACAGAGTTTTATTAAAATCAGACTAATGTAAGTAAAAATTAACATTTGTACAATAGCTAACAAAAACACGTATGCTAGCGTCGTGACCAAAGAAAGAACTTGTATCTTAGCTGCGAATATTTTAAAGATTAATGTAAGATGAAATTACATTCGCTTCATACGTGAATTAAAAGTGTTATTGTCACTGAAAGACGAGGGAGTATTTGATATAATGTTTTTTTGTTAAAGATGATAGAAATTCTCTGTATCCATTTGTATGTACGACAGTCAGTCTTCATAGAAATTGATATAATAGCATGATCAAATCGGATATATATATATATATATATATATATATATATATATATATATATATATATATATATATCTATATATATATATATATAGATATATATATATATATATAGATATATATATATATATATATATATATATATATATATATATATATATAGATATATATATAAGATTAGAAAATTATACAAGACACGTAACATAGTTTGCAAAAGAGCAAAAGGGGTTTTAGGGTGCCGATAGAACCAACGAACCTATGTCGATTCCTCCCTTCATTTTTTTTCTCTTCACAGCCGAGATTTCGTATTTTGTCAGCTACAAAATGTTGACATCAATGCGTTAAACATCTGTCTGATGAGTACCATGGTCCTCATGAGTACCACAGAACAGGAAGTGAAAAATGTAAGACAGCGGATGTAATAAGTTAACAGTTATATACGTCGCAAACCTTAGTAATATTACCTTTTGTTTTTGTATGTTGCAGGGTGGACGGAATTCTCGGGTTCGTCCCGTCTATTACGAAACTTCGTGGGAGTACAAGCGATGATTGGATAGACAGAGTAAACCATATCTACTCAGTTTTGATGCTGGTCATCTTCGCTATAGTGGTCAGTACTGGTCAATTTGTTGGCGATCCCATTCATTGCTGGTGTCCAGCCGAATTTACAGATGCCTACGAAGAATATACTACCTACATCTGTTGGATATCTAATACGTACTATGTTCCGATGGAAGAAACAATACCGGTTAACATAAGGGATCGCCAAGAAAGTGAATTGACTTATTACCAGTGGGTTCCTTTAATCCTTCTTTTCCAGGCGTTCTTATTTAAGATCCCTAATATCATGTGGCGGTTAACTCATGGAGGTTCTGGCATTGCCTTGGACAGAATTATAAAGCTGACGGAAGACACACAGTGTGGATCCCCTGATGAACGCGAGGAGGCAATTCATAATTTGGCTCTGTATTTGGATAAATGGCTGGGTACTTATCAGGACTATAAACACAACATTTTCGTACGTGCAAAACAGAGAGCCCGTAGATTTTGTGTCTTTATGTGTGACAGAAGAGGAGGTACCTATCTGGTCGGCTTGTTCATATTTTCCAAAGTTTTGTACATGGCAAATGTAGTTGGACAATTTTTCTTACTAAACGCTTTCATGGCCACGGATTACAATCTGTACGGGTTCGATGTTATCGATAGCTTCATAAAGGATCAGCCAATGAGAGAATCACCCCGTTTCCCACGTGTGACTCTTTGTGATTTCCAAATACGACAACTTCAAAATCTCCAGCGATGGACTGTCCAATGCGTGCTTCCAATCAACCTCTTTAATGAAAAGATTTTTATATTTTTGTGGTTTTGGTTCGTGTTGGTTGCCTTTCTAAATGCCTTCAGCCTTTTAAAATGGGTCATATACCAGATATACCAAAACAATAAAGTGCAATATGTGAAGAAATATTTAAAGCAAAGTGATGAAATACACACAGGGTTCGACAAGAAATTATGTGTCAAATTTTCGCGGGATTACCTGAGGAATGATGGTATATTCTTGATGTATATGATAAGTCAAAACTCTACAGACTTGGTTGTTACTGATCTCATCAGAGAGTTGTGGCAAATATTCAAAGACAAAAATAAACCTCCCTCAAGAAACAATATTGACGACCATGAACCTCATTTAAATAGTGAAAAAGAGCCACTCAGCATCAATGACGGAATGAGACATAACGGAAGTTGATCAAGAGCAAATAACTGAGGACTTGCCATTTTACGTTCAAATGGTGTATGAAAGTTATAACGTGACATTATTACATAACTAAAATCATCAACATGTGTGTGAGGCGCTATCCGATACTTGTGAGTACAAACGTTGTCGGGAATAAATTGAACACGATGTATCTTACTTCATTCAGGGTATGCAAGTTTTGAAAAATGTGTAATTTTTCAGAAAGGAATGTAAATATTCTTCATGTTTACCGAATGTGACTTAGTATAGCTGAATATCATTTAGGACATACATAACATTGTAGCGTGGAGACAATATGGCACGTGTGTTTATTATTCAACGATGGTGCTAATCTCTGTAATTTTGTCTCGGTCACGGACATATTAAGATTATAAACATGCAATGGACATGTTAGTTATTAAAACGTGAAAGATGTTGCTGTGAACTTAGTTTCGATCTGCCATTTTTATTATTTGTACCTGTCAATATTTTGTATCATAAATTAATTTTATAGTTCTTGTTTTCTAACTTTGCTATTTTTGATACCACAAGAAGTATCGATCTGCCATTTTTATTATTTGTACCTGTCAATATTTTGTATCATAAATTAATTTTATAGTTCTTGTTTTCTAACTTTGCTATTTTTGATACCACAAGAAGTACTCAGCCAAAAAGGGTCAAAGTGATTATTTTATGAGCAATTCAATTTTTAATTTTAGGATTCTGCTATTTCCATTTCATATTCTGACTGGAGAATACCCTAGTCTAATGTCAAATTAGTCGTTATTTTGATCCCAAATCCTGCCAAGATCTCATATTCAAACCTATGTCAAAATCACGCAATTGTCAATGGCGAGTGGAAGTAGATTTATTTAGAATCTAAATGTCTCCTTTGTATAATGAATCAGTTTCAATTTAGATGATAGCATCATGTTTTGAGTAATTTATTGTTCATTTGTTAAATAAAACAATATTGTTAAATATATATTTTTATTCTGCCATATTGTAATTGAAGTATAATTAATTTGTTTTGATTATCGTCTAAATGTAAACCTTAAGTTATGTTCATTTCGAATGAAATAGACATTGACAGCTACTGTTCATTCCAACTGATATTATTTAATTTTTATCATTCCTCTAAGTTTATGGAAAAATACTTATCAAAGGCACTAATATAAGTCTATAGATTGATTGGAGGGCTCAACGCTCAGCGTAAAGTAATTATGAGATGACAATTCCATTCTTCCAAACTCCAAATCTAGGCCAATATTTCTCATAACTAATGCTGTTTATTCACAGCTTATTACATAGTAATCTGTTTAAAAATGTCTATTACGTCAAATGAATCCTTCTTTGTTTTAACAGTTAAATTGTGCAGTTGAGTGATTTAATCTTTATCTTCACTAATTGTTTTTTCTCATTGCCGTTTTTGTGTCACGTGACATTATTAATTGCTTACGTTCTTTTAATTTAGAATTCAATGGACGAACAACAAATATAGGTAAACTCCTAGCAGACTTTTGTATCGGCCAATCAGAATAAGAACAGTAGAAAATGATTGATAGGGAGATGGTTCAGGTTATAACTACGAGATAGAAGTACGTTTTAAAATCAAACTGATGTATTCCTGTATTTGATATCTTTATATAGGTTAAACTCGATGTCTTCCGAACGTCCGACATTTCCAAAAATCTGGACTTTTCGACCAATATTTTAGGCCAGTTATATGTCTTACTGTGATAATATTTTACAAATTTTACAATGATAATAGCAAATTAAATATATTATGATTTTGGAGAAACATTATGTATATTATGTGTATATTTCTTGGATATAGATTGTATATTGATCAATTTTAAATAAATAAATGAATATGTTGTTTAAATTGTTTTTATTGTTTTATACACAGCAATATCGTTTGTTTATTGCTGTTTAGCGTCCCACTCAAGAATTTTTCACTCATATGGAGACGTCACCAAATGCCGGAGAATTTTGCCTATGCCCGGCACTTACGGCCATTGAGCAGTGAGGGTTCTTTGACGTGTCGGCACCTACTGTGACACAGGACCTCGGTTTTTATTGTCTCATCCGAAGGACAACAAACCAACCTGCCGCCGACTGGACTCGAACTCACATCCCCACGATCAAGAATCGAACGCGCTACCGACTGAGCCAGGTCGGCTACACAGCTATATAATATTTTCATTAAACTTGAAGGACCTACACCGATGCTTTTTTTTTTTTTTTTTAAAAGCGCACCTTCCCCGTTATTCTACAACATAATTACGAGGTTTCATTATATATATATATATATATATATATATAGCGTGTCAGGAAAGTAATGTCACGAACTTATTGTTTTTTACAATAGTAAGAATATGTTTATGTAAAGACTATTTTTGTATCAATGTTTTTCATAGAATATCTTTGGCATTGCAAGTTGAATGTTTTGTATTCAAATCCTTACAGGCTCAGATTTTCACTTTAACAGAAGTACTAAAACTCGTCCCATCGCAATAAAGCTCAGTACCAAAATTATTAGTACGATTCTTGATGGTCTGATTTGAAATCGAGGCTCAGGATCACTTCCTTTATATCTGTCAATGTTTCCTTAAAAATATTATCAAAATTATACTTAAGTTATAGTTTTTTTAAAGGCCAAAAACAAAGGAATAAAACATCCTTTTTGAAGTCAAAATCCATGCACTACTTTATTGGAAGTCCTGAGTCGCTGATGTTTTTGAGTTTTTTCGGAAATGACGTCATCGTAACATTGCACTGGTATATCCAGTCACTGAGGGTCAATGTTATGTTGAAAGTTATATGCATGTTTCATACCAGTGGTTTTGTATACAAAATCCTATCGATCACGTACAATATTGGGATGAATACACACCTTAATACCATTTAGAAGTAATATTGGGTTAACTGAGTACAGGTCTTCAATTTTGAGTTATATTTCTCTGGTTTTGCATATTTTAACGTGAATGCATCCACAATAGACAGGTTGCAAATATTCGATAGATTGCAAGATTACAAACACACGCACGTATCCTGGGATGTGTTAAAACCAAGTATCAAAGATTCTTCATAAACAGAGTGAAATAAATTAATCAAGTCGGATAAAAAGATCATTCTGAATTTCATTGTTCTATATAATTTCAGTTGAATATGCTTTAACAATAAATATATATCTAGTAAATGTGTTAAACACATTCAACAAAGTTATAATTTACCAGGAAATGACACTAAGCAAATCCGGAATCCTAGATTGTTGCATTTTTGTGCGATACTATCATATTGCCAGAAAGACTTTCGGCATTCTATGGGTACCTTTTGTGCACCCTTGTTGACCAAATACTTTATTCACTACCTGAAATTATCATTTAAGCAAAACAATTAGATTACGATAAAAACCGGTGTTCTGGTGGTAAACATTCACCTCTGAAACTAAAGGTTCCGAGTTCGAATACCAGTCACGTCTTTAACATTAAGGAAAAACAGCAACATCTTCATCGTCAAACAGTGGACAACAGGAGTTAAATTTACATGTCTTTCGTATAAGTCATTACACAAATTATGGAAACCATCTGTCGTAGGTTTTAGCTCACCTGAACGGAAGGTTCAAGTGAGCTTTTCTGATCGCCTTTTGTCCGTCCGTCTTTCCGTAAACTTTTTACATTTTTGACTTCTTCTCAAAATCCACTGAAGGGATTTTGATGACACTTTATAGGAAGCAAGTACTCAAGGTCCTCTATCAAATTTGTACACTTCGGCCCGATCGGCTCAGGGGTGGATCCAGGGTGGGGCAAAAGAGGCCCCAGGGGGTACCCCTCTTTAAAATTCTTCTCCTCCAGAACAGCTGCATGAATTGAAAAACTAACTGTATCTGAGTGATCTACATAGATGTATGATTCATTATTTTTTAATTTCGTTGAAATCGGAAAATAAATTTTTGACGCGTTTTTGACGTCTTTTTAGACTTTGTAATTTTCATTCCTTTTTAATGATTTCTTTGATTTTCTCCGCTATTATTCATTATGATGCATTTATTTTGTGTGTTTTACCTGTGGTTTAGTAGATAAATGCTTTCCTGAAAGAATTTTGCTGAAATTTAATTTTTTGAATTTTTTAAGACTGCAAAAGGGAGGGGGGGGGGAATAATTTTCCACATTTTCAACTTCTTCACCAAAACCACTTAAGGGATTTTGATGAAACTTTACTCAAGGTCCTTTACCACATTTGCTCATTTCGGCCATCGTAGGACAAAAGAGGCCGAGGGGGTACCCCTCTTTAAACATCTTTTTCTCCAGAACTTCTGCATGAATTGAAAAACTGACTTTATCTGAGTGATCTACATAGATGTATGATTAAAGTTTGTTAATTTCGTTGAAATCGGAAAATAAATATTTGACGCGTTTTATACGTCTTTTTAGTCTTTGTTGTAATTTTCATTCATTTTTGTATGATTTCGTTGATTTTCTCCTGCATTTTTCATTATGATGCATTTATTTTATTTGTTTTACTTGTGGTTTGGTAGATAAATGCCTTCCTGAAAGAATTTTGCTGAAATTTAACTTTTTGAATTTTTTATGAATTTTTAAGACTGCAAAAATGAAGGGGGGTAATTTTCCACATTTTCGACTTCTTCTTCAAAACCGCTTATGGGATTTTGATGAAACTTTATAGGAAGCAAGTACCCAAGGTCCTCTACCAAGTTTGTTCATTTCGGCCAGATCTGCCCAGTGGTGGATCAGGGTGGGGCAAACGAGGCCTCGGGGTACCACTCTTTAAAATCTCAAGAACTGCTGCATGGATTGAAACTTAATTGCATCTGAGTGTTTTTTTTATGGATGCATGATTCAATTTCCTGTTTTTGGAATAAATTGGAAAACTAATTTTTGACATTTTCTTGACATCTTTTCCAGCTTTGTCATTTTAATTCATTTTGAAGTCTCCTCCACTCCTAAGGAATGTTAAACTAATTTGTAAATTTGAGATTCCCATATTTGTAAGATACCAACACAGTTCAAGTGAGCGATGTTGCCCATGGGCCTCTTATTTTAAGTTTTGAATAGTCGTTTACATCACGCTCAACATTTTTTTTCAGTAATATGTTATCGGCCAGATTTTAAATGTGGAGGCCAGAGCCCACTAACTTTCCGCAAGTAAACTGACAATATCTCTAAAAGAAAACAGCTAGGTTCCAGCGAGGTTCCCACCTGCGCTGACCAGGAGTGAGAAACATTATGGTTCAAAGCGCGATGCTCTAACCACTCGCCCACGTATACCCACGGAAAGTTTGTATAGATGGAAATAGATGAATAACCGAAATTCCAGATTATCAGGTTCTTTACATGTGATTCAAATAGATAAGTCATATGTAGCAGCTAAATCCATCCAGAGCGCATGAGACTCTTGCGGTTATATTGATGAAGGACAGACAACTCTGGTCCACATTACAAGCTTCGTGACGTAAGATAATGATAAGAGCAAGTAGAACAATAAACAAGATAAAAACAAAATGCATTCAAGATAACAATAAACACCGTACAAGATTACATAATCCAGGGCGTCGCATGACTATTGTGAAGATTTGAAGATTCTGACCTATGCAGCTTACATCAAGGAAAGATAACTCTGTTGCAAGTACTTCAGATTTCTTATCGTTTGATACAACTGATGTTTCATAAAGAACGTTCGTGTCAAAAGCGGATGTTGCTCATGTTATACGTGCAGTAAAGGGCAAACCTACAAGTGTTTAAATAGGATTTCAACAAATCGAAAAGATTATATTGGACTTATATACATCTAACTGTACAAGTGCTATACATTCCTGTTGTGGAGTCATCTAGGTCTTGTCAATGTTTATGTTTCCTCCGAAAAGAACACTAAAATTACTATATTGGTTTTGACTACGAAATATGCTGTTGGTCCTATATGATGTTGTACTATTTTATAAATGTAGAGCAAATGTTACAATCATTGCAATAAACTCTTACTTTAGTAAAAACTCTGAATAATCACTACGAAAATATGTTTAATAAGTACAATATGAATTCAATGAATGCTTTGACTGATATAATTTGTTACCAATGTTTAAGGTTTTTGCATGATGAGACATCTTGAGGTGGTCTAGTTTAGGGTATTCGACGAAACGGAAGGTCCTGGGTTCGATTTCCGGATCCGTCATATCAAGATTTTTCAAAACATGGTAGTGACTGTTCCTTCTCCAAGCGCTCCGCATAAAAATTGATAGTCAATGGTTTTCAGACAATACTCATTGCATTGATGTCAATCCATAGGACAGGTCAAAATGTGTGGTACTTCACCTGAAACATCTCCAAATATGAAAAAATGAAAAAAAACGCTGGATGTAAAACCCAAATAAAATAAAAAATAAAATTGGGAATTATTTACTATTTTAACTTCTTCACCCCTAAAGACACATTTGGACTGGTCTAGGTCATTGATTTACAGAAGAATCCATTGTTTTCTGGGGTTGATGAGTTAACTGTAGCAAAACATTTCTTGTATTGCAATTACTATAATATTAATCTGTAGTATTTGTTTTGCTTGTATACCAAAACTTCTGATCAGGAATGTGCTTCAACACTCAAGGACATTCGTGCTCGTGTATTAAGTAATACTTCACAAAACAAACATAAGGAGGAAATTGTTAATAGAAACTGAAATGAACATAAATTTTCCTTTTGTTACATTCATAGTGTATCATTAACTATGTAGGTTTATCTGCCACAATGTTTTACATTTCCTTACTTCATTATGAATTCCAACTAATAAAACATAGAATTACTTTAGTTTCAATGATATATACGATTTAATTAGGTAGGTGACTCGTTCGACGACCCTTATGGTTTCTTATCTAAACGACAAGAATGTCAAGACAGCACTTACTTTTGCTGTTTGGAATTTGTGTTATCGCATTATGGTGGCGTACCTGCGAATTTTATAAATTAGCTCATTAGATAAGTAAAGCATAGGTACATAGGTATGTTCTAAATACGGCGATAAAATTTCAAGTCCAAACTACATTTTGTGATCCTGATAAAATATCGTGTGAGTTTTCGTGTAGAAAATAATACACAACGCCTACATTTATTTCCCGTACGATTTTAGGAATCGAGTACTGTTAAACAAAGTCAATGATATTATTCATTAGTCCAAAGTGAATAATTTGACAATGTCACCTTCAACTCGCGCAACACAGTGAGGAGCTACACGTAATAATTCAAAAAATAAAATACATGTATGTATGAAAATCTTCCTGATACGCTGTTTTTTCAACATTAATCATTTACCCTAGTATTACACATTACACTCATGAGATGGTCATAATGGTAAAGATACCATCAGGGCAGTTCCCTCATGCCATGCTCGTTTTTTAAATAATATCTTGACAAAAACATCTCTCTCTCTCTCTCTCTCTCTCTCTCTCTCTCTCTCTCTCTCTCTCTCTCTCTCTCTCTCTCTCTCTCTCTCTCTCTCTCTCTCTCTCTCTCTCTCTCTCTCTCTCTCTCTCAAAAGTCTCAGATACCAAGGTATAAATTACTAGGATGTTCAAGATATTGGTACAAATCTGGTAAAAATGACAAAACACTATTGAAATCACGAGGTGGGATCAGGTGCCATGGAGGAGTAAGTAAAAAGATGAAATTATTTAGGTTTATACCTCTGCATTAAGAATATACTTATTTTTATACATGAATTAAAGACACAAAGAAATAATTTTGATATCAATGATTAAGGACATCGGGTGAACAATCCAAAGATTACTGAACAGTTTTGTCTTAACTTGAATCAGGATAGAACATACATGACAATAACCCATCGTTTACTACCACGGGTGAATCACTGCGATAGGTATAAGAGAAGTTTCGACGCGACCCGAATGTTGACTTTCCCAAGCTTACATGTCACACCCCGCTTACGTGTCAGAAATATTTATCACTGAAAGTAAACACCGTTGACAACTGAAATGTATATTGCACTTTCTGATACAATGAACGAAATATTGAGCAAGCACACGGGATAGGTTTTAGAAAAGCATAGGTAGGTAAACACACTAATAACATGTAAACAAACATCTCCATTATCATCCATTGATGTAAAAAATAAATTACTTTAAACAACATTTCATCTTCGTCATTAGGATGGTCTGGACTTCCAAGGTGGATCCAGACCCTTTACGTCTTTGTAATATATATATATGTATATTTTGTATAGTTTTTAGTTGCACGGGAAGAAAATTTCGCGTTTTTCTAAAAATAATTATTCGCGGCTTTTCAAATTCGCGGAAACTTCATACATATAAGGTATTATATTCACTGGTATTTAATTTCTCGAGTATAGCGAATAAAACCAATTATATATATATATATATATATATATATATATATATATATATATATATATATATATATATATATATATATATATATATATATATATATATATATATATATATATTTACCAGTGGTTTTACTTAACAATGAAAACATGATAATTATCATTTGGTCAAAACTTGAGAACATTTTATTAATCTTTTCATGGTCTTGACCATGTTGTTTATAAATATATACCTAACTGTTGCCTATCTGTTTACTCCATTATGTTTTGCTTAATGACATACAAAGTAATTTTCTGGTGTTCGTATGACATTTTAGTATATACGTGTACATTGCAATAGATTAATCATTTCTTATTCATGATTAAGGTAACACAGTCCAGATTATCAGGCTTGCCTACAAGTCTCGTGCAGATAACGGGAAAAAAAGAAATAATATAAAAAATCTCAGAAACTAAAGTATAAATATTTAGGATGTCCAGGATATAGGTACAAATCTGGTGAAAAATGTGGCTTATATTCTAAATCTTTATTACTTACTTAACATAGCTCATTATTGCATAGTCCGTCCATCACGATTAACTTCACTCATCAACCCTGTGGTCATATTTAACTCACCCACATCAATAAATAGTAAAGTCTAATAGGGGAGTTAACAAATTAAGATTGAATGTAGAATTATTACAAAATTTGGATTCTAAATCATACACTCTTGAATTCTGACAGTGGAGACTTTATCGTTCTTTGGAATGGGGCAGTCCAGTTGTGGCTATTTAAAGTCATTTTTTTCATTTTTCGGTATGGTAAATAAAAAAATAAAAACGTGATAATTGAACTAAGAAGGTATTTGAGTGTTTTTCATATAGAACCGAGCAACATGGACAATATTTCGGATATGTATGAAGAATTGCAAATTACTTTGATAGGAAAATATTTAACATATTTTGCACAATGAACAGATAATGTAATTATATCTATCATTCATGTATGGGGAACTCAGTTTTCATGAATATTTGATGTGATGTACAATTAACGTCAGTTTGTAAAACTCATGAACCGTTAAAATAGTTGATTACTGAAAGTAAAAGAATAAGTAGGTACGCTTTGTTTTGTGTATTTAATTTGCATAATATAAACGTGAATATGAACACTAATTCTTGTAGTTTTGATAAACAATTTTAATTTGCAAGACGATATTCGATGTCTTTCAGAAAAACTTCAAACTTAATACACTTTTTACTATGTGTCTGGTGAGTCAGATAATATGCTATTTTAGCCGCAAAATTGTCTGTGTGGATGTGTTCGTACATGCGCTAGCAGTCGCCTTGGCGATTAGGATATGGTTTTATAATTTATGCCGAATTTCTGAAATGCAAACATGAACTTACATATACATATCCATATGTGTACTTATCACGAGCTCTTGATATATATGTTGTGCGTTGTTTGTAAACACTTATATGTCAAGGACCAATAACCATCAAACATGTGCACGCCAAATTACAGGGAATAGGGAGGGGCGCTGTGGAGATGGGGAAAACGATCAAGTAGACTGGTTACGTTTTACAAGTGTAAATGTATTTGAATTTGAATATTTGACTGTCAGCCTATGGAGAGCCTCTGAATAAATGGTTTCCTGGTTACACATAGTAACACCACGTCTTATCATATTTGTTATGGATGTTTTATTCGCATTACTTATATCAAAGTATAGGTGCATTTGAGCGCGTGCGTGTTTGCATTTCTAATCTCCATACAAGGAAATGAAAGGCGTTTATGAATCCGGTGAAATGAAAAAATAAAAAGTGAAAGATCACAAAATTACAATATAGCAAATGTGAAACTTTTATCTTGCAAACGAACATCGACTGAAGATTGATGTAAAATAAATAGATATTTATCAATAAATATTATAAACATAATACTAAAGTTATAATATTTAAGGCGATCGTTTCTGTCAATTAGACTTCATCAGTTGAGCTACAATTTTACAAAACGGGTTTCTAAAGAAAAAATGGTATAAGACAAGGCCAAAATATAAATCTAAATGCATAGCCAAATCCGTCTAAGAGTAACCACTATCTTATTGATATCATTTTACTATGCAATGTCATTAAACTTGTTTTTATTGTATCAAAAATGGCTAATATCACCGGATGATACAGGGTTTTCGAAATGCTAAAGCGTATGCAATACTTTTGTTATGAGAGATATAAAATTATAAGACTTGGTGAACGTGTAAAGCTTTACTTTCTATCCGCAAGAGGTCGGGAGAGTATATTCGAAAAAAGGTAAGAGATATACATATACATACACATATATATATATATATATATATATATATATATATATATATATATATATATATATATATATATATATATATATATATATAAAAATTAATATTGATACATCAGTGAAAAAGCACATTCCTACTTTTTGACTTTAAAATAATTCAGGGATAAATTACACACTAGCCGACGCCTACTTTCATTGTAAATACGTGTTTTGCATTGAAAAGTAAATGTAACAAAATCATTCTAAACTATAAACATTTTCAACAGAACTAAAAAGATCTTGTTGCATGAAGTAATGTAATATACATTTACTGATTTTAGATGGTTAATATGATATATCTTCAAATTTCACACACACACGGATGATATGTCTTTACAATATAATACATACATGGGATTAAAAGTTTCATGATCGATGAAATAACATTGCAATACCAATAAAACTTTACACTATACAAGGCGTTGCCTATATGTATATTTTTGGTTTATAAGGATTATTTAACTGAAGGCATAGAAACATATCACAGTAGATTATTACGATCGATGCGACAGAATTCGACCGACATTTGAAAAATGCTGGTGTGATGATCTAACGCTTAGATTTTGCATGTTTACCTACCTCGACCGTAGATTATTTTGTAACAGTGCATTTGAAACATATTTTGACACGTAGTAAAATGTGGGGATTCATTTCACTGCTGTTCATACTATTATCGTTATTATTGAAGGTATACAATTTAATACAAGGTCCAGATCCACGATGGAAATTTTACGCTTCCATTTAAATAACATTCACCAGTGTTCAAACTAAAACCAGTTTAACGCACGTTTGCAGGGTATATGCACTAGAAGAATGCTTTGATTTTGAAGTAAATGACACGCAATAAAGCTTTATAATCTTATGAAAATGATACAACGAGATCCCAGGACATGGCTGTGTTGATTGATTATCCCCCCTAAAGACACATTTGGATTGGTCTAAGTCATTATTTACAGAAGAGTTCATTGTTTTTCAGGGGTCGATGAGACATATTCTGATATATAGTGGTAAATTGTACTACAGAAACTCTGATATATACTCTAATATGAATTTATTAACTAAGTGTATCGGAAGAATTATAATGAAAAAAGACGTGAACACAAAATATACCGTTGTAAATTATCGAATATTAACGAAAACAAAATTTAAAAAGAACCTGTAAATTGGCGGAGTTACTTTGAATCAGACTGCAGTTAGGAAGTCTCATAGCTTTGTCACAAAATCTAAAGATGTAATTGCATTTAAACCATACATGTAAAACGCTTGCTGTAAGGGTGTGTGCGACATCGCTTCACTGAAAAGTACAAACACTAAATCTAAAAGATATACATTTCCCAAAAATTTAAGATATCTATTGACTAATGACAACTAAAACTTCTTCGTTAAATGGTTAAATGACCAGTGAAATCCAATCGGAAATTCTGACATGTACTCACTATTAATGCAGTGCCTAGAATATTTAGCATAATACCAAAATTATAGTTTTACAAAGAGGGAGGGGGGCTGACCGTTTCCGTTAACAAGATTTCATTAGCTGGGCTTGAATTTTAAATAGATGTAGAGTTCCGAAACGAAAAATGGTATCGCACAAAGCCAAAACATAAATATATCCTAAATCAGTGAGAACCTATACTCTGTATTCTGTGTCACCCTATTTGACACTGCACAATCTGTCAGTTATAAATATCTTTCATAAAAAAAAATGTGTTTATTTATGACAAAAAATCTACATATTTTGGCATTTTTGTATGCACATCCATTGTTCATTACCTTGAGGAAATCCTAATACTGAAGTATAAAATCTGCGTCATCGACCATACAGCAGCTCTTTGGTTCGGTGATCGCATTTACCTCAGGAAAGTCTGGTCGTTACAAACAACACAAAGCAGTGAGACTATGATTTGGTTCTAGGCTTTTGTATTTGTCTGTGTTCATTTTACTGTACAATATCATTATACACAGCACGATGTCTGTGTGTTGACCCCCATGAATTATAACATTAGTGTATGTTTTGCAAAATCTCACTTAGTGCATGAACAAAGCTTCTTTACAAAAATATACAGTTTACCAGCGCATTTATATGTATGATTTTGACGTCAAAGTATAATTTTAAACAAATAAAAGATTCAAAATGGAGTAAAAGTTAAATTGATAAAAACACCTAGGCATTAAGTAGGAAACAAAATTAAATCATAAAGTCGGAATCAGCAAGGAAACATATAGAATAAGAGAGCTCGGATTCAGCAAACAATACACGCAGAAGTAAAGCTCATCATAACAAAGAACCTATGGAATAGTTAAAGAGAGCAATAAATTAGTAACAGCAAAACAAAACTCGGATTCAGCAAACAAAGCATAATCAATAGCAAGGCAAAGCTAGGAGAGTCAGAAAAAGGAACATACGGAACAGCAGGGCAAAGCTAGGAGAGTCAGAAAAAGGAACATACAGAACAGCAGGGCAAAGTTAGGAGAGTCATAATAAGGAACATACAGAACAGCAGGGCAAAGCTAGGAGAGTCATAATAAGGAACATACAGAACAGCAGGGCAAAGTTAGGAGAGTCAGAAAAAGGAACATACAGAACAGCAGGGCAAAGTTAGGAGAGTCATAATAAGGAACATACAAAACAGCAGGACAAAGCTAGGAGAGTCAGAAAAAGGAACATACAGAACAGCAGGACAAAGCTAGGAGAGTCAGAAAAAGGAACATACAGAACAGCAGGACAAAGCTAGGACAGAAAAAGGAACATACAGAACAGCAGGGCAAAGCTAGGAGAGTCATAATAAGGAACATACAGAACAGCAGGACAAAGCTAGGAGAGTCAGAAAAAGGAACATACAAAACAGCAGGGCAAAGCTAGGAGAGTCAGAAAAAGGAACATACAGAACAGCAGGACAAAGCTAGGAGAGTCATAATAAGGAACATACAAAACAGCAGGGCAAAGCTAGGAGAGTCATAATAAGGAACATACAGAACAGCAGGGCAAAGCTAGGAGAGTCATAATAAGGAACATACAGAACAGCAGGACAAAGCTAGGAGAGTCATAATAAGGAACATACAGAACAGCAGGACAAAGCTAGGAGAGTCAGAAAAAGGAACATACAGAACAGCAGGACAAAGCTAGGAGAGTCATAATAAGGAACATACAGAACAGCAGGACAAAGCTAGGAGAGTCATAATAAGGAACATACAGAACAGCAGGACAAAGCTAGGAGAGTCAGAAAAAGGAACATACAAAACAGCAGGACAAAGCTAGGAGAGTCAGAAAAAGGAACATACAAAACAGCAGGACAAAGCTAGGAGAGTCAGAAAAAGGAACATACAGAACAGCAGGGCAAAGCTAGGAGAGTCATAATAAGGAACATACAGAACAGCAGGACAAAGCTAGGAGAGTCAGAAAAAGGAACATACAGAACAGCAGGACAAAGCTAGGAGAGTCAGAAAAAGGAACATACAAAACAGCAGGGCAAAGCTAGGAGAGTCAGAAAAAGGAACATACAGAACAGCAGGGCAAAGTTAGGAGAGTCATAATAAGGAACATACAGAACAGCAGGACAAAGCTAGGAGAGTCAGAAAAAGGAACATACAAAACAGCAGGGCAAAGCTAGGAGAGTCAGAAAAAGGAACATACAAAACAGCAGGGCAAAGCTAGGAGAGTCAGAAAAAGGAACATACAAAACAGCAGGGCAAAGCTAGGAGAGTCAGAAAAAGGAACATACAAAACAGCAGGACAAAGCTAGGAGAGTCAGAAAAAGGAACATACAGAACAGCAGGACAAAGCTAGGAGAGTCAGAAAAAGGAACATACAAAACAGCTGGGCAAAGCTAGGAGAGTCAGAAAAAGGAACATACAAAACAGCAGGGCAAAGCTAGGAGAGTCAGAAAAAGGAACATACAGAACAGCAGGGCAAAGCTAAGAGAGTCAGAAAAGGGAACATACAGAACAGCAGGGCATAGCTAAGAGAGTCAGAAAAAGGAACATACAGAACAGCAGGGCAAAGCTAAGAGAGTCAGAAAAAGGAACATACAGAACAACAGGGCAAAGTTACGAATCAACAAAACGGTCATATATAATAAGCAGGGTTCAGATTCGTCGAAAACTCGTGTAAACTAACATAGCAGACCACGAAATCAGCAAAAAGAAAAATATAAAATAGCACAGCAAAAGGAAAACATAGTTCGGAGTCAGCAAGAGAAACATAGAACAGCATCAAATATTAAATGAGTAATATCAGAATTAAATGAAATAAAAATAGAAACAAACGACGGAATTGTAATCGTAAACATAAAGAATATCTCAGCTGACACAACAACGTCGATCAAAATGATGAAAATATAAAACATATACAACAAAGAACACCTTAATACTAACCTTGAGATAAATCAAGATTTAATTTACATTTAAATGTACAAAACGAAAGATTTTTTAATCCAATGACAGGAATATTTTGCAAGTGAACGACAACAAAATGATAAACAATGTATAAAAACGAAATGTGAAACAGTAAAAGAACAAAATCTAAAACGGAGTCAATCATCAACACGTACAAATTATGATAAAACAACAATTTTTGGAACAAACAAAATCAACACCATGAAATTGAAATGCTACGTGGAATTAATTTAAATAAGAAATTCTTTGATCAGAATGAATCTACAATAGCAATTGTAGTGAATAAACTGAAATGAAGATGTACCAATGAATATTCGAAACGCCAAGTCAATTAGGAGTCAGCGTCCCCTGTTGTCATGCCACAGCCGTCGCAAATATTTCATGGAAATCTTTCGGGTCCAATGAAAAGGTCAAGTTCGGTGAAAAGGTATAATTTGGTAAATAAAAAGTCAGATCAGGGTCTGATTAGCGATAGGAAGTCACTGTACATGGTCGTTCTCCAGAGTATTATCTAACATTCATGAGAGGGGGACTTCGTATTGTTTAACAATGAATATTTAGAAAATTGTTATGCGGTGTTTATAACTATTATCTAGAAACTTTTCTTGGAATTGAACATGGGAATTACGTCAGGGAATTTTGCAATTTTAAGGTCAATCAGTTAGAAATAGGTCTTGTATAAACATTCTGATAACGATGGAAGCCAGAAATAGCTGATATCAGTCCATTATTCAACATTATGTTTGTATTATCAGTTATATCTTAATTACGGAATTCCAAACTGACATTGGAGACTTCTAGTTCGTGATGTTTCGTATTTTCCTTCTTCCTTCCTTCCGGACACCTGGTCCCATCCCGTTTGAGATTCGCTATTGTTTTTCATGTTGAGACCAATTTATATCTAATTTGTCGTATTCTAATGGACTTGGAGTTTCGAATATCAATCGGAACTTCTTCATTGTACTTCCGACCTTTACATTGTCCGAAGTTTTTCTTATCAACCGCTACTCATAACGTTATGCACGCTGGATGTAATGGCTGCATAACTACATGGGCATCTATGATTTAAATATTGCATGGGGATCTTGATGCGGTCACAAGGGGGTATCACTGAGAGTAAGGATATTATTTGAGGTCCATTTCATTTTACATACTATTATTCAAGTCTTCTGACAATGGCCTTGAACATTTTGATATGACTGTGACTCACGGTGGGTGTGACCGATCAACAGGAGATGCTTACTCCTCTATGGCACCTGATCCCACTTCTTGATTTCCAGAGGTATGTGTTTGTCCAATTTTTACCAGATTCGTATCTGTATCCTGGACATCCCAAACATTTAAACTTTGGTATCTGAGATTTTTATATTAAGAAGTCCAACTCATGAGGGGTTTTGTCAGGGAGTTTTTATTATTAAAGAGGTAACAGCTTTCTTTATGCACAACGCGCCTCCCGGTGGTGGTAAACCACTTCACTTCAAGTTTTGATCGAAATCGATCACTCCACTACTAAGACAATAGTACATTCATATGGGAAAATATATGATATTCAAAACATAAGAAAACTCAACATACAAATTTATTTTAGATAGCAATTCATATAATATTTTATTTTATTTTAAACATTAATTTTAGACATGTAGAAAAATAATTAGTACAAAACATTTCATGTGCACTCATTGGCCAAATGAAAAATAACAATTAACATTGATATTGCATCGAGTGTTATTTTTCAGCGTGAAAAATTAAAATTGAAAAATGACAAATCAATTTAACTGATAACTACTCATATTTCACTAGTAAAAATATAATAAAAACATACACTGGTAAGACCAAAAGTATGGGGCGGCGGAATATAACTTCATTTAATCGCATTGTATTTTTATAGTTAAATCAATATGAACTGTCAGTGGCGGCAATTTTTTAAAATTGTTAAATAAAAGCTAAATATTTCAAAATATCTCCGAACACGAAATTACCTACATCTATTGTGATCTTAACCTGTAAACGTTGTATTTCAAACACAAAATATTCATTGTTTTGCATGACAGCGTTTCACTGATGTAATCAGCCTGTAAGTGAACTTGGGTAAAAAATTCAGAGAACATTTATCGCGCATGTACCACTACTGGAAATCTCGGTCCATGACAAATTCGTCCCACGCGGTCTCGGCAATACATCATATATATCACTTATTATTTCCAATAAAAATTCCGTGTCGTATTTTAAAAGTAAATATACAACCAGAGATATATCTCTGATACAACGCATAAACTAAAGGCCGATTTTAACTATGACCGAGTGTGTTATGGGTCGAATTTGTGACGCCGAAAGTGGCCGAGATGTCCCTGAACCAGCATGCTCAAAATATTTGTTGATACGGAAGCTATGTCAGGAAAACGTGGTCGGAATCTTGAATTGACTAATTTGGCACGGAAACGACACAGTCAAATATCGAGCGCCAAGCTTAAAAGAAACAAAATGGATTAGATTCAAGGACAATCGTTGGATTGCTTTACGTGAAAAATTAAACATGAATATTCAATAAAACGAATGTCTATGAGATAACATATTGCATGTAAAATTTTGCGCCGACGATAGCTCATATTGCTTTATAGTTCTTAATCCAAACACTGATAAGGTTTATACCGCCCGATTTTGCCTCATTATTTATGTTTTAGTTCATTACATCTGTTTTAAACTGGAGCTCAACTGATGAAGTCTAATTGACAGAAACGATTGTCTTGATAATTTATATGGTATTATGTTTAAAACTATAAATTTGGTATTATGTATATAATATTCATAGACATTTTTGTTCTAAGAATGGTGTATTTGGTATATGATAAATATATTGGTCATTTTTGTGACGTGTAAAATAACATAAATAAGAATATATCTGACAACATATACAAGAGCTCATCTTGCATAAATGAAAGAAGCGTTTGGTATTTACTGATCAAGGTATCGAACAGCGGGATGCTTTGGGCAATAACATTTTGTTATTTAATTTAGTTTTGATGAGGTAACCATGTATAGATAATTACTAGTTGCTCGTATGTAAGTGAAAAATAACAACGGTATTGCTGATAGCTATTTACGTAATAATTAATATCGTCACCGACTCCGCGAAGAATATATGGGCGTGGAATTGCTCCAAACCATGTCACATTACAATCTACTAATGGTTTAGCCAATAGAATATCCTGGTTGAACGACTAAATGTCATTTTTGGTATGTCGTTTGAATTGCTTCAGCCAATAGAATTCCTTAAACGAACGGAATTGATGGGGTATACCATTTTTTTACACCAGGTTAGTCATTTTCATGTTCTTAATATGTTTTAATCTTGTATTCAGTTGTTCTATTCAGAAAAATGAAATTTTTAATGTGACGCCCATGACATAAAAGGGGCGGATCATATAAGTATTTTAAGTTTTAAGGATGCCATGTATCTCTGTATCACATTATAAAATCCCGATTCATATGTGTAACTAATTTACAATTGTATTCTGTAGGATGTTCTCACAGACTGGTATTGCATCAAGTGTGTTAGGGAAACATATCGAATGATAGGATAATCCAGTATCATGTTTGTTTTATACAGGGATAATGATTTTACAGATCCATGATTTATTCAAAAGTAATAAGATGATTTTTCTGTCTACAAACAAACCCATCTCATATTAGAAAAATATTGTTTTACTTTACCTTTATCTTAAAAGCCACACTATCAAACAACAATATCAGTTTCTGTGATTTCTTATTAATAGCTAAGATAGTCATATTTTACAGTAGTTACTTTCACATTGATTTTGGCAATACAAATAGGTTAATTACTTGGCCTTGCAGGATACCGTTTTTTGCCTCGGACCTCTACATCCATTTTAACTTCGAGCTAAACTAATGAAGTAGAATTAACTAAAAACGATCGCATTGGACATCAGTATTTTCTTTTTTTATCAAAACTATATCATTGATATTATGCTTGTAATATCTAATCTGAATTTACTCGCCATAATATATACACCCCCCCCTACATTATATTTGTCGGTGTGGTGTATAAAGGGACAATATGTGTGTTTTTAAATGATTTCCTTTTTCCTTTTCTACTATTTAGATTGATATAAAATAAGGAATTCCTATATATTATGTGAAAATTGCTTGAGAAATCCAATTTGGCAATGATTCACTTGCAACTGATTAATTCAACCTTATATACATACCACATTGGACCTGGCCTTTTTTGGCTCGAATTCTATAGGAATATGTGGTTTTTAATGCTGTTATCTGTTATTGTACATGAAGTACAAGTCGTAAAAGTAGAAAAAATTGAAATAAGTTTTGGTAAACACAGCTGATGTCCCTTTTACTATCTGTATGTTAGCCTAATTGATATTCCCGGTAGTAATTTATGAATTACGTAATTATGATATATCTACATCATGTTTTATTACAGGTATATATGTATCTTATCTATAGATGATCAATCTTTACATTTGACCAGGTAAGTGTGTTAAGTGTGTTAAGTTCGATTAAGTAAAAGTTATAAAACTGAAGGAAGGTACACGGGACATTTCAATGGTCTTTAAAAGGTCAAAGGCAATGGCTCATAAATCTGGACTAATTTATCCCGAGGGAATATGTACTCGCTATAGAAGAGATATTAAAGTCATTACAAGATCGTAACTTTCACAACACTACAAATGAATCTCACCAATTTGAATTTGGGCAAGCTATTACAAGAACAATGACAACCAATTGCATAGTCTTATTCTATCATAATGTTCTGTACTAAAGTATCTGTCTTAGGTAATACGATATAAACCTTTATATCCGGGTGTGAAATTTGTCTTTTAACTTGATCTACATGTATACTTTTAATTCCGACAATTTTTGAAAAGAAAATTCATTCTTCGTGAACACGTTTATATAATATTATCTAACTATTTTTCACTCGTCTCATTCCTAAATATTTTACATATCCATATAATATTAAGCTTACCACTTATCATTTTAAATATACAAATTATTCAAACTCTTCCTGGCCACTCAAGTTTACTTTCAAATTCCAGTCAAACTTGAACAAGAACAAAAAAAATTGTGATAAATTGTTATTAAAGAATTTCTGAATGTTTACCATTGTTTACACTTTAATACATGAGGCAATCAGTGCATTGTGGTTAGGAAGGAGACAATTAACAAAACTTTTTGTTTCGTTTCAGCACGAGTTATGACTTAATACGCGTAGACATAGACAACGGAGCAAGGTATCGAAAGGAGAAGGAATGACTGAAGAAATAGTTTAGGGCTACTGAATCAACATCTCTCTCTCTCTCTCTCTCTCTCTCTCTCTCTCTCTCTCTCTCTCTCTCTCTCTCTCTCTCTCTCTCTCTCTCTCTCTCTCTCTCTCTCTCTCTCTCTCTCTCTCTCTCTCTGTAAATAGTCGAATGACGTCTGCAAAACTATCTGAGTTCGTTACACAAAATTCCCGTCACATTTAGAACTATTTGTTTTGGTGTACCTGTAAAGCGCCCCAGTCATAAAACTGTATTATTACACAGATGTATAGCTAAACATACATGAACAAAGCCTCCAGCCCCCAGGATTCTCTGTACTTAAATAGAAGAAGATAGATTGCATCTATAGCAACAGATGGCCCCGTGTCACTGTGTATTTTCCACTTCACTTACCTGTATAGGTAATAAAATGTTAGCTAAGGGACTTTTGTCTTTCCTAAATGTCGAAATTATTCTGTATTTGTTTAGGTAAGTATCCTTATGTCAATGAAAGAAAGGTTTATTTCGGTCGTTATGTTTTTATGTATGGGAATACCTCAACACTGCATAGAGGTATCTCAGCCTTTCATCACTTTTTGAATTGTGACATTGTTGACTATTTCTTGTATAACAAAACAAATGCACTTATAAATAAACAAAACCTCGAAACAGTTGGGTACGTTTTGATAATAAAAACAATATTTACATACAACTGAGGGGCGTTTGTGCTACTTTACTGTATATATCTAACATGCATTCATAAAAAGTGTTTCAAGTCAAGAGGACTGAGAAAGAAAGATTAATTGCAGGATTCGACATTCACTTTTTACAAATTTCATATAATCTGTTTTACCCCAATAAACATTTTTAAACGACTTCTGTACATTAAAACTATTAATGCCAATATGTGATATTATATAACCTTTTTATGTCGCTTTGTCGTTAAGAAATCGATATTTGATTTGACATGTTCATACAGAAATGTAAAACAAGCAGCTTTGTCAATTTCACAGAAGAGAACATTTACATTACCACCCCTTCGACTTGGTTAAATTGTCCTATGTTACCTAATATGATGCAAGACTAGCTTATACTCCAACACAAAGGAAATTCTGTTTTCACTGGAGATGGCATGCAAACTTACATAACGCCATCTACTTAGGTTTAACCGTTCACCTATTATAAAGTAATCTGTTTATTCATTAAAGGTAGTTTCTTCTGACAATTCATAAAACCATAGATTCTATCTATTTTCTTTTTATCAGTGCTTCTTTGAACAAAACTCAGTTCAAGATTTTTTTTAGAAAATTTATTTTCAATAAAAAAGATGCAGCGTGTTTTGTTTGTGTGTATGTTAATTACGCCACACTTAACATTTTTTTCTCTTCCCGGTGTATTGTAATCGGGTTCTCTCTTCCACCATTAAAAAGGTCGGCCATCATTTACTTGAAAAAAAAAACATTCGAAATTGTGTAGCGCATTACGCCAATGAAATAAAAATGTCGAAAACCCCTAATTTAGATATAATTTTCATTTGTTGCATTACACTGTCTAAAACTAATTGTCGAGTCTGAATTTGAGAATATAGATATAAGACAATACAGTGAAGATTTTTAATATTTTGAAGACACTCGTGTTAATGTATTCTCCTGACTAACTCGATGTAATAAACATGTTATTCAAAAACAATTGTCAATTATCCTCTTTTTATTCTCCAAAAGAGATAAGTAATACGAAATGAAATCAGGTTATAATATAATGGTTAACGATAAATACCATCGATTCTATTAAGGTAATGACTTTAACAAAACAAAACAAAATAAAAGTTAAGATACTTATTTACATTTCATTTATTACAATTATTCGAGCTGTCTGTTCCAAGGGCTGCTGGCGTAAACAATTATTTGGTCCTTAAGTTATTCAGTGTAAACTTTTTAATTTGGATCATTCCTTTGGCTGTCCCGCTTTATACAACACTTATGTTTTAACAGTATAAGGTTTAATTAAGCCATGGTACCAGGTCAAATATAAAAAGCTGTATACATATCCTAGTAAGGGAAAAATCAAAATAAATTTCAATCACTGGAAATACTTAGCAAGTTATCCAGGATTACAAAATATGGGACTAATACAAATCTGATTTAGTAGAAATTTAGTACATATTCGGAAGGTCGATCTCGGTGAACTGTTAACCTAGTGACTCTACGATAAAACACCTACTCAATACACACACACACACACACACACACACACACACACACACACACACACACACACACACACACGTTTCGGGGGATAAAATCGTTTCCCGGGTCATAAATTTCTTCATTTGCCCTAATTTTTTTTTGTTTTCATTCCCGGAGGATGTTGTTTGTAAAATTGTCATCCCGCTTATAATGCACTTTAACATTCCACTAAGGCCTGTTAATAACTTGTTATACATATGAACATACAGGTACGTGAATTTTATTGATTGAATACATTGATAACTTCAAATTCAGATTTCAAATTTCAAATATTCCACGTGGTTAATGCAAATGGTGTACATGTAGTCTAACGAAGGTCTGAAAATGTCTACTGCAAACATAGCTATAGCATAAATAGTTAGCTATTGAGAATATATGTGAATTTTTTCTAGCTCTGGTAAAACAGGCCTAGTAGCCGGCTACATGTTTACAGAAACATTTGATTTTGTATTTATACTATATATGATAAACTCAGGTCTTTTAATCCCACACTTGGTACATTTGTATCCAACACTTATATGTATGTCTTTGATTTTAGTATATGTGTAAATATTTTTTGCATAAGATTCATACGTAATTTATAGATTTCAATAGGATATTGAATTGAAATGAATTTTACCTAATTCATATACACCCATTTAAGTACATGTATACAATATATATATATATATATATATATATATATATATATATATATATATATATATATATATATATATATATATATATATATATATATATATATATATATATATACTGGTATAACATCTGGATCTTTAAACAGATGAATATTAATCAGTGACACGTCTGAACACAGAAACTTTCAATCAGACGGTTGTAGACCATAAAGACATTTCATTTGTGTCATCAATTTTATTTGCCTCCTTACTTTTTGTCCATGGGGAAAATAACAGACGACTTCCATAATTTGAAGTCCTCAATCAAGAATTACCATATCATAAACATATAAGAAAAACGTACACATTCAAATACATTGAGAGACAAAAGAGATCGTATACTTATTCGAGGTCAGTATTCTCTCACGCTTTGTACTATGATCCCTAGGTATCTAGTCTAAATCTCAGACACAATGACCCTTAGATTTGTACTTCCTGTGTGCTATATGGGATGTTTACTCCAGTTAACTTACGTAGGCCTATAGTTATGGCACGGAAAAGCACAATAATGTGTTAAACTAAGTTTGTCTCAGTTAAAGTTAGTTTTTTCTTCTTAAACTTATTTTTTCTCAGTAATTCACATGAATTGAAATAAAAAATTAGTTTTAACTTAGAAACATTGGGTTAAACTCATTAATGTGTTTTTGGAGTGCCCCATAAATACCATTCCATTACTTTTCAGTATTTCACAAGGATAAAACAGAAAAAAGATGAAACGACGAAAAAGAAAATAGAAAGATACTTGGGCATATAAAGATCTCAGATACCAAAAAGTAAATCTTTCGGATGTCCATGATATATATACAAATCTGGTAAAAACTGGCACAAACACCGACCTCTGGAAATCAAGAGGTGAGATCAGGTGTCATGGAGGAGTAAGCATCACATTAAATAAAATGTAATATCATATTTCAATTACGCGAGCACTGTGGGTATAAATCAGAGTAAAGTGAGGAATTGACCAGTACAGAAACTTTGATCTCCCAATATTTATATCTGGATAAAGGTTGTGTTCAACAACACTTAAAATCTACATAAAATATGTAAATATATTTGCCGATTTCTTTATCTTCAATAAATATATTTACATACAATATTACATCCATCTTTATAACTTTAGGCTGTCGAAATATTGAAGTTAGCTTTTAAACCTTCAAATGACCACGCTATTGTTTACAAATTATGCATCATTCATGATGTTTATATATAATATGTACGGAATGTAGATATGGAAACCACATTGCTTTATTTCCTAATTCCCTCATTTTAAGTATGTCCACTCCTCAGTGTCAAAAGATTTATTTACCATGATCTTCAAATTCGATCACGTACTATATCTATCACATAATAAGAGTATTGACCATGTAGTGGATTATTCAAATTACGATGATTCAACGTAAGCGACTCCAAAGATTCTTATGTACTGGTGCCCGTGGTAATGTACGTATATGATACACCGCCGCCTCAGGCCATGAATTGAAGTTGAATTTCCAATGTTCTACTACTCCATTCCATATAAAACATTATTTCTTTGATACATGAATTTCCGGATTTACTTTAACGCTTTCACTCCTGAGTATCTAAGTGGCATGAACGTTTCTATTGTTTAAGATCAGTCTAATCTGTTCTGAGGGGTTGAAAAGGTTAACCAAGGTGTCGAATCTGCGGAGGTGTGGCACGTAAAAGAGTCTTCTTTGCATTGGCATCTCGTCAGAATTTGTGAACTTCCTCTTCAACCATTAATAGCCGACTACTGGTTCTAGCTGGCTACTGGACATCGACCAGTACAGCATTAACAAAATAGACATTTTCAAACTATTCATTTTACCAGACCACATCAGATATGTAACATTTGAATAAACCTACATATTTTATGTATACGAGTCTGTTTATCAATGTGATAAACTTTTGAAACAGAGTTTCACACTTTGAACCAAGGGCTAAGAGTAACCACTGTAAAAAGTCTTATTTACAGAAACGATTGCCTTCAGAATTTGTTTGCAAAATTATAACTTTATTAATTATATTCAAGTACAAAAGAGTTTTGACTTTTAATAGGAATATATTTGCCATGTTTATCCATCTCCAATGTTTCATTATCACTTTCGTGTGTTAGGGTTCACCAACGTCTGAATAATTTTGTTCTAGAGTTTAATTAAACATAGTTGAAGTGTTCAGATATGTACCAAAATAAGATGTATTCTCATTAGCATGCCATTATACTGTATTTATCATTAGCATACCTGTATTGTTGTTATATTGTGCTCTCTCTCTCTCTCTCTCTCTCTCTCTCTCTCTCTCTCTCTCTCTCTCTCTCTCTCTCTCTCTCTCTCTCTTTCATACACACACATGCGCGAAAGTATAAAACAAACCATTGTCTAGAAGATGACATGGGAAATCACTTTTTCTTCAAAACTAGAAATGATATTACAAAGTGCTGCTTATTCAAACACCTAATTGAAATCTTTTCATATTCAGTAAAATGATCTCTCAGATATTTAATCCAAAATATATATTATGTAAATGTTTCCAAATTTATTTTTCAAAGTATTTATCCTTTATTTGCTTAAAGGATTTTATTCAATAAGAATAAATATTACAAATAAACATGCAAAGAATGATGCAGTCATGCAAAGACTACGGTTTTGATGTACAGATGTATTCATCTTGTGTCAGGTATTCTGTGCATAGAGTCCAATGCATTATAAGACTCGTAACTTTGTAGGAGATCTCATAAATAATTCATCGGATTTTATCTGTATTCAGTTTTACCTACATGACATATCACTCGCACGTACCGTAGATAATCTGAGCTATAGATACATACATCAAAATATATAAACACTAATTATGCATTCACCACATATATATATATATATATATATATATATATATATATATATATATATATATATATATATATATATATATATATATGTATGTATGTATGTATGTATGTATACCCTTTACTGACTGACTCAAAGTGATTATTGAGGTGAGTTTCCGTACTTATTTAATATATATCAAGAGAAGGTGTTGAGGTTCCACTATCTTTAAGATGTAAAGGGTGTGTGTGTGTGTGTGTGTGTGTGTGTGTGTGTGTGTGTGTGTGTGTGTGTGTGTGTGTGTGTGTGTGTGTGTGTGTGTGTGTGTGTGTGTGTGTGTGTGTGTGTGTGTGTGTGTGTGTGTGTTGCAGTCGAATATACGAAAAGTCATTATTTGAATTTGCGTGATTTCGATGGAAGGTGTATCCGGACCTCTTTTACAACGTTATTAACCTAGAGGTGTTCGTTTCTTAAGGATATGACAAAAATATACGAGTAATGAAAATGAATATTGTTGAACACGGGCTCAAAACTGAATGGCACTAGTAAATACAACGATATATCTTACAATAATATAAAAATATTCTCTTACTCTACTTCTAAATCTGATCCAGTAAATTTAGGTCGACATCTAGTCATTGTATTTTTATTACGACAAGTGTTACAGGTCACACCTGCTCCGACTTTCTGCAACAATAATCCATTTCTTTCCGCGGAATTGAAACTTTGAATATCCTAAAATATGTAAATTTGGTACCACATTTTGTCTACTGACAAATTGTTTGAATGCATGTTAGGGAGTTTCTAGATTGATTGATAGTAAAGAGGATAACCTGTGGACGTAGGTAAATATGTAAAGTAGTTAGTGCATTAAAGATGAAATGAAACTGAATTCAACGTCCATTAACGGATCCAAGTATGTAGACAGATTTTAACAATCTTCTGAAATATCTAAAACATATTATTCTGTCATATTCATGGTATGTTTTAAAAGGGCGAATTTTCTTTGTTTTACGAATATTTCATTATTTGACCATATCTACTTATTTTTTCGTCCCGAGTCAGATGCTAGGTTACTTATAAGGTGCAAACTACTACTGAATTACTTGGGTTGTAGCACGTTTACACGATGTCCTTCCTGTTGTTTGTTTTTATTCTGCATGTTCGCACATACGACATGTTAATTTTATTATTTACAAAATAAAAAGTATTAAAAGTATACTTGCAACTTCGGTAGAACGTAATGCTATTACACATAAGAGGTGTGAGGTTTATTTGCCGACATCGAGTATTACAATGAGTATCAGGCAGTACAAATTATTACAAGTATGCGATTTAATAAACATAAAAAGAATTAAATTGATACAATAAAAAATAAATAACTACACCTTTGCATTTAAATGTTTTGACACCGGGAAGTGAAACAGAAAAACAAATGTTGCTGTGAAATGTTTGCCATAATGATTTTCGGCAGTGCAAACTAATAGTAGCTGTTATGCAAATAAAAAATATCAGTTACAAGTTTTCTGTGTGCCATACCAATCACAATAGTAATCAAACACTTGTCGCATGAAGATGAGAAACACATCTTTAACCTGATTTCAGAGGCAAACATTTGTCCAGTGAAGGAGTAAAACTGGACATACATATAGTGTATGAGTCTACATCTGTCAAGGGAAGGTAGCAACCGCGACAGAATCATGGAAACCTCCAGTGTGCGGAGGTGTTTCTTTGTCACGACAAAATAACATGTTAGACAAATGGACAGAAATATATTAAATGAGTAACTTATTATTGCAGTGAACAACATTGTCCTTATACAGGTACGTTGGAAGCGGGGAAAAGGGTATTCATGTACGAATTTTTCCTAATAATGTGACATTGCATGGTACAAATTGTATTGATATTGTACACAAATAGTTTATATATAGTTTATGTAGCACCTCCAATATGAACTCCATTACGACAGGTCTGTAATAATAAGATAGAACACTAGCGACAAGAGCTTTTGATTTTATAAACACTAAACAGTATCCAATATCTAAATACCAATGTTTTAAGTCAAATAACAAAAAGTGATATGAACATACACTGCGTTGTGGTATATATGTGTATGCTATACTTGGGGGAGGGGGCTGAATATATACATACTAATTATACTTATAAATGACAAAAATGTCAACGCCTTTTCATACAGTTTTGAGAACAGACATCACATCTAAAGATTTATGGATATGATTTATAACTGATTACTAAAGAAGTATCAAAACTTTTATATTATTCATCTAACGTCATACCCTTCATGCTTTCGATGACAAATGTCATTAAACATATATCAGCTGTTTTTCTGAAAGTTAGTAGTTTCGAATATTAATTTATATTTATGTATATGGGTGTGTTTGTATGACTGTATAGTGTTTTGTATCAGAAATATTCTTGCAACTTTCGCTCTTGCAATCTTAAGGTTATCAATATGACATTCAGATATATTCACAAAGCGTTATGTTCGAGATTTTTATGTATTATATGTAAATTCCAATCAGTACAACATCACATTTCTCAAAACAGTTGGAATATGTTAGTCTGATAAAAATTGTAATAACCTATCTATAATTCTGAGTCCTGATTCCACTTTACTCTGTGTAGTTAATGGTGCCCTATATCTCATCTATCTTGATACTGACTCGACTGTTTCTCTTTCCTCTTTCGCGCAAGACAACCTAATATAAAAAGCACGGGTACCAAAATGTTAATCGATAGGAAGTCCAGACGAAAATATACTACAGAAGTTTAAATAAACCCGAAATGGGTTCAGGTGCCAAGGAGGAATAAGCATCTCCTGTCGATCACTTCAAAACTTTAAATCAGTCGTATATCGCGACTTCGTTATTTCTCGTACTCATTTTTCAGACATATTCGCGAATAAATACATTTCTGATATTGAATTTATAAATATAAAAACCACAGAAAACACATTATTCGTCTTTAAGATGTCAAGTAGACAATTTACATTTGTTTTGAACATTAGTCAAACACAGACCTCTGGAATCCAGAGCTGTGAAAACACTTTTTTTTAGATATTTGAATTAACGAGAATGTTCATTTGCAAAATTTTGAAAACTTTAATCTCGCGTAAAATGAAATAGATTTAAAGTATTTCAATGTGTTCAGAAATAAATATTTTCTCAGATACCAAATTATAAATCTTGAGGATGTCAAGGATATAGATACAAATCTGTTAAAAGTGGACAAACACGGACCCCTGGAAACCAAGAGGTGGTATCAGGTGCCATGGATGATCAATAGTCATTATATGTAGCTTCGTATATATACGCATTGACTGGAAAGTTTTGAAAGTTTGATACATCAACAACATGAAATGTTGTCAACAATTGACTACTGTACTATTGTACAAATGTTACGGTCAAACCTCAAATTCCGAGGATTTCAAAACAATATTTCGGTATTTCATTTTGTATCAGGTACCATGGAGGAGTAAGCATCCCGTATCGACCGGTCACACCCGCCTTGAGTTCACAGTCAAATCCAAATAAAATACATGAGTAACGAATCCTCGTCACAATTGATGTATTAACAACCGCCAACATAAAGGCAACACAACATTTCACTTAGTGAAACAGAGTTATATGCTGAACACGCCCTGGCATATCGGATCATTTGTGAAATATAAACTCCATATGCAGATGACTGTGGGATATTACTACTTGATTGTGGAAAACTTACGATGGGAAAGCCGAAATTGCCGCGTTTGTCGTATAACTTAGTTGCCAATTTCCCGTCTGTGTCTAAGTAAAATGTCTAAGTATGAAGCGTGTGTGATTGATTCTGTTGTATCTTTAATTTCTAGTTCGCTGGGATATATCGTATTGACATATGTATGAAAATTGTCGTTATTAATTGAAAATTGTCGTCGATATATCTAAATGTCGAATTAAAGGACATGGCTAGATTTTTCTTCTTTTGATTCAGCAGTATCTGAATGAAGTCTGCTTCGCATGAATAAAGGAACAGGTCAGCCAATTAAGAGGCACGATTTGTTCTCATTGGAACGCTGACAGTTTGTTGAAAGACCACGTCTTCAAACATTACAAATATATTGTCAGTTCAAATTCAAGCATCTTTATCATATCAACTTCAGTGTATTTATGTGTAGAACCAGAGTGGTGTTGGACAAATAAGTATCATGATAAACAATCACTAGATATTCAAATTTTTAGGTACCACCTTTAGTGAAAAAAAACAGTTGTCTATGATGCTAAAAAGTCCCTCTTTTATTTTTTTTATGTGGAATTGTTGTTAAAGAGTTGTTAGAGAAGTCGTATATTTTGATACTGTAAATTTGGGAAAAAAATTATGTTACTTCAAATTTTCTAAAAGTTGTTTAGAATTGATAAGTATCTACATCTGATTTATACCGCTTCTGGAATAAGCAACTGTACAGTACTGCTGAAGTTTCTCCTTAACGGCTGTCAATATCTTGGTAAGGAGTAAAGATAAAGGTTTGGCAGAACATTTGCTGGACCCTGCTATGTACCTCTGCTTATATGAGGTGTTATGAAGTTTAGGTACCCAATATAAATATGGTAGCTCATAATCAGTATCAGTTGTAGGTACATCAAAATAGCATATACATAAAGATATCGCCAAGCTAAAGTCAATATAAGTTCCTGTTTAACACTCAGAGTTCATGTAAAGTCTGATGCTATACACAATCATCATTTTTATAGTGATAGCACGTAACATTTCCTGTTTCTGGTGGTTCTGTCTAGATTTTAGATCTTTAATTCACATAAGAGGTTACTAGATGTTGTGTTGTTATTTTATAACCATTGCTGTGCGAGAGGTTGGAATAAATTATTAATCATCAAAGACAGATATAGACAAGAACTTAAAGGTGGTCGATTTATTGCAGAACTTGATATTTAAGGCAATAAAAAACAAACAATTGAAATTTCATTAGATTTCATGTTAAATAATATTAATAGTTTATGATGGGTGAAAAGGATTTCGACTCTCTCTGTTTCTGAAAGGTATCATCAATTATAATGGGTTTCGTTTGTTTTCATTAAATGTAGCATACGTCAAAGGCAACGAGTCTAACGACACGCAAATACCATGGATTAATTATAAAAAACTAAAATGATACTGTCTTAAGGATATTTTGCATTGTCATACTGAAATTAAATACAATTAAAATGTTTCAAAGCAATAATGAGTTAGCACTTTGGAGAAAGTGGAGGTTATACGTACACCGTTTATTTATCAGACTGCGACTTAGAAATGGGCCCAAATGGGGTATATGACTTTGTCATGATGTTGTTATTCTCCAACCATTACGTATATGCAAGGCTAGAAAGAAAGTTGAAAGAAATGTCATTGCTGAAAATGAAGATTTAGAAAGTTAGACAGGAACTTTGTCGACATTAGTTTTCTTTAAACACACTTTTTTAATTGAAAAACAAATACTAACTACATGTATTTCTCTCTCTTATCGAATATATATCTCACCCAATGATTTATGTATGTCTTTTTTCGCTTTTCTAGTTTTGGAGATCATTTCAAATAAAAATTTTATGCCAAACTTTTTAATTTACGGTGGCAATCGGCGTTAAATGATGGGATAGAAAACCTTGTTTCAATGTCCTAAAACTGAAATTATTTTCTATGATGAACTTGAGATACAGTGTGATATGAACCCTTTGTTTAAAGTCGACAGTCATTCTGATTCAAAACGCTATACCATACCACTCAGTCAAAGAAATTTTGGAAAGGAAACTGCTATTGCTGAGACAATATTTTGTAAACTCGCATCAGTAGTTATATTCTAAATATTCCAACTCAAAGGCGATTGCTTTACAAGTACACAATAAAGGTCTACCCTGTATAATCAAAGTGATCTAAAATCTAGTAATATTGAGAACGTGATATAAGGCTGTAAAAAACATTCCCAAAATATTATCTTCTTGTTGATTAATCAGCCACATGAAAAAAATAAAAAATTATTAAATCATTGAAATTTTTTGATAAATCAGTAAAAAAAAATTAAACATCCCATCATTCACTACATAGCTTTAAGTGTATAAATTTTAGCTGGAGTTCTATTTTCAAAGTCATCAAGTTATACTACGAAGTTTGTGTAAAAAAAATTGAAATTGAAGTTATCTTCTCTTACACATCCACACGTGACCTGCATACAAGTGTAACCATAACTTTTCAGTCTGTCACTTAGCTGTCAGAGGTTGTAATACGTACATGTAAGCCGGTGCCTTCCTGAATGACATTGGCAATACAGTTCTGAATAAATACATAGAGATCAAACCTAGAACATAGATAAAAATACGCAAGTCGAAAACCTTTGAACATTTGGATGTGCAAAGGGGAAGGAATGTCAAAGATAAAATAATTAAATGCCATCAATGTCTTCTGAACAAATTTTATGACAGAGTTTTTTATAGAAGTCATGCAATATACGGAATACAAAGTGTTTCTCTCATTTAGTCTTTTAAAGTAATTAATGCAAAATGATAAGTCATGCACGACACTACCCCCAAAAAAATCAAAGTCAGCAAACGACAGAGACATCTGTCGTGAAAATGTCACTGACACATAATGCAATTGGCGATTTTAACTAGAATATAAAATGCGAACAAACGATGCTTAAAGGCATAACTCAGGAATTCAAATCTCTTTAAAATATTCGATTTATTATTACCAATTAATACACCCAATTTCACATTTCAATTACCACAGGAACTTTTGGAATTACGAGATTACAAATAGCTGAACATAAAAAAGTTCCTAAGAAAATTACCTAGTTTGGAAAAGTCAATTACTAAAATGTTCATATTATATATGTCGATCAAAACATCAATGAATTTCATTCAACAAGTTATGCCTGTTTTTTCGTACGTATTTTATTAATATACGTATATATATATATATATATACATATACACACACATACACACATACAGATATATATATATATACATATACACACATACACACACACAGATATATATTTATATATTATAACAAAAATTGTTTTCATATCAAAAAGTAAAATACTGTAATATTTCTTCTGTAATCTTTTATATTTAACGATTCGAAACTATCATAAATAGAAATGTAAGTATAATTATATCACAAAAACCTTTGTATGTATCAGTGCTGTTTATCTGTCATTGCACACTTTAATAAAAAAAGCATGCAGGAAGTAGCATGGGAATGGGTATTTGCGATAGTATTACAATCCTGTAATATAAGTAAATGCAAACAGGGTGAATACCGATCACGTATTACGTCACGAGCATTCATTGTCGGTAGCAAAAGTAGGAGAGTTAATTGTCGATCATATTTCTATGTATCATTTGCATAAAGTTTTTGATAAACTATGTCTATGTTTCATTTCAAGGAGATATTTTGACATTTATAGGTGTGTTCTGTTATATTCATAATATATATATATATATATCTTGTTACGTAACCAGGCACTCACGTGCATCGGATTCCTTCCTTTGATCATACACTGTCTTCTCGGTTTTAATCATGACATTTTGAAAGTATTCCTTCAATGTTGTTAAAAAGCACATATTTTCTTCTAAAACATATATTCTGATAAAATTACATACATGTATATTGTTCAAAAACATATATTTTACAACTTTTACAGACAACAATGCAAACTTATTAGCTTGCCTGCAAAATACAAACCTCAATAAATTAAAAAACAATATCATTCACTTACACTATTCTGCTTTATCTTTGAAATGTCGTGTTAGATACATTTACCTTTTATTTCAACACGCAAATTTGCGTCATATATCAAACTATTTTCATGTTATTGTTTTGGACAAATTTGGTCCCGATTGGATCTATTTACCTTCATGGAGATAATGTTCTAACGTTTGCAATGTATGCCAAATGTCGTCTACTTCATTTTGACCAACATCGTAATGCTATTCAATAAATTTACAGACAAATTAGGAAGAAGTTGGGGTCTCAGTGACCGAGTGGTTAGAGCAATGCGCTTTAAAACATCAAGTCTCTCAGTGCATGTTCGAGTTCCGCTGGAACCTAAGTTGGTTTTTGTGAGAAAGTTTGCCAGTTTACTTGCGGAAGGCCTGTGGACTCTTCTCGAGTACATTGCACCGGGTTCTCTCCTCCCCATTAAAAATATAACAGAAAAATTGTTGAGTGTGGCGTAAAACAACATTCAATTTAAAAAAAAAATATTAAGTTGAAATGAATATAAATCAAATTGAAATTTTAAACAAATACTATCTAATGAAGTGACTAAATCATTTCTAGATAAGAAAAAATGCTGTAAATATACGAATATAAGTGATACTTCATAAAACAATCTCTCTCTCTCTCTCTCTTTCTCTCTCTCTCTCTCTCTCTCTCTCTCTCTCTCTCTCGTGTGTGTGTGTGTGTGTGTGTGTGTGTGTGTGTGTGTGCAAGTGTCCTCATATAAATTCATTTAAATCGGCCTGAGTAATGGAAATATAAGTTCCATTGCCAAGTTACATATCAGTGAGTTTTGACAATTTACTTTAAAATGAATTCTGAGTACTTCAGAAAATTCAAGTACCAAAGTTCAAAGGTAAACTACATATCATTTTGTGCCGTAGCACATAAAATTGTCAGTTTAATTAATAAGGCAGCCAACTAATCATTAACAAAATGGGGAAGCCACCACCGATGTTCACCATCATCCGTGTGTTAGTAATTACAAATGCATTTAATAATGGAGGTGATACATTCTTTCTGTAGTTGAAGAGGTAATGTCAAGTGAAATAAATAATTGTGATAATGATGAACAGACAATTAAGTTTTGTTTTCTTAGTTGACCTCTCGACCCCTGGCTTTGACATCTTTTGTTAAATTCCGGAGACGATACTGTTTGAATGATACCATTTTCTCCGGAACTTAACAAGTGATCGACAGGACTTGACAAGACATAAACATTCTGTGACATTATTTAATTGTATAATTCAAATATAGATTATTTTTACTATTTGATTTTTAAGTAAGTATTTTATGTCATACATTTAACAATAGACATGTCTATCTCCTATCGTCGTAAAATAAAGTCGCTATTGTTATCAGTAGTTACTCATTTTAAATTTGCTATAAACAATCTTTTATGTATTTGCATACCAAAGCTTTATGTAAGTTGCATTTATTACATAATATTCTTGATCATAAATTTGTACACTTTGTGGCATTTATTGATTGTGAAATCCAGAATAGAATAAAATCAAACCTCGCCAAAACGTCTGATCCTAACTGAATATGTCTGATCAACGGTTAACATTCTATTTGTATACCAAAGCTTTATATAAATTGCATATATTACATAATATTATTGATCATAAATTTATACACTTTGTGGCATTTATTGACTGTGAAATCTAGAATGGAATAAAATCAAACCTCGCCAAAACGTCTGACCCTAACTCTATATCTGACCAACGAATACAAATTTTTCTTGTATACCAAAGCTTTGTAAAATCTGCATCTATTACATTGGATTCTTGATCATACATTTCTACACTTAAAAGCGTAAATAGATTGTGAAATCTAGTTTGAAATATATTCAAACTTAGCCCAAATGTCTGACCCCAACTGTATATGTCAGACCAATATTGTAGCAAGCGAACAGTTGGCGAACGAGTATGACAAATGCACTAGATGATCTCAACATTGTGTGCAACAGGAAACTGAGAGATTTTTATGCAAAGGCCCAAAATATAGGGAACCTATCTCGTTTACATGGCGCCAAAACTTTGAAATTATTATGCCGTACGCTGGGTTAAGAAAGAAGATGTCGAACTTGATACTCTTTCAGAGTGGATTAAGTCGATCAGTAATGTTCTTAAACGAAGAATTCGACGACTTAAACATTGTGTCAACACAAAACACTATTCAATTTTTCGTGACCCTGATGTTGTCAGAGAACTTTCCCGTCCCCATGAAAATTTTATCATCATTCCTGCTGACAAAGCATCTAACAACTTCACATTTATCTGCAGGCGATACTACTTCAGCATCCTACAAGAGGAACTCGGACTCAACACACTTCCTGGATACCCTACATACTCTCTAAACGATTTCTCTACCTCTGAAATATTAGATAATCATAAATCCGTTCTCACTTCGTTTGGAATAACCACAAGTGACACGGAGCTTGAATTGTAATATATTTATTGGATTCCGAAGATGCACAAAATCCCTATAAATACCGATTCATTGCGGGGTCATCTAAGTGCTCCACCAGGCCTTTATCTATTTTGCTCACCAAACTTCTTACACATATTAAACAAGGTCTTCAGAAGAACTGTACAACGGCCTACTCAAGAAGCCGAGTCAATCAGTTGTGGATCCTAAAGAATTCAAAACAATTGTTGGAACATTTAAAATCTCAAAACTTCAAACATATTACAAGCATCAAGTCTTTTGATTTTTCGACCCTTTACACAACAATTCCTCATAAAAAAATCAAAAACAGATTAACATCCATTATACAAAACCCTTTTGTATACAAAAATGGAAATCGCAGAAATAAATATTTAGTGTTAGGTCATGAAGAACCTTATTTTGTGAAGGAACACTCTGATTCCAATAACAAGTACACTGAAGACGATATTATCATGATGCTTGGGTTTCTAGTAGACAACAGCTTCGTGGTTTTTGTGGGGAAAGTTTTCCAGCAGATTGTCGGCATTCCAATGGATACCAAATGTGCACCTCTCGTGGCTGACATATTTTTGTATTCATATGAAACGGAATTTATACAGTCTCTGCTCTTCAAAGGAAACAAGCAGTTAGCATCTCGGTTCAATTTTAATTACAGGTATATCAACAATGTTCTGTCCATAAATAATTCAGAATGTCATAATTACCTCGGCTAGATGTATCCTGTTGAGCTAGAGATCAATGAGACGACAGAGAGCAACACATCTGCTTCTTACCTAGATTTACTCCAGTCGATTGGAAAGGACGGTCAACTTCACACATCCCATTATGAGAAACGCGACGGTTTCAATTTCCATATCACGAACTTCCCGTTTCTAAGTAGTAATATTCCATCTTCTCCTGCCTATAGAGTTTTCATTTCACAACTTATACGTTATGCCAGGGCATGCTCTTCTTATGACTGTTTTATTCTGAGAGCAAAACGACTAGCCAATAAACTACTTACACAAGGTTACGTTGTTAAACGCTTGGAGTCGTCGTTTAAGAAGTTTTATGGTCGATACGGGGATCTTGTTAAACATTATGAAGTCCCCTCTCAGAAATATTAGATAGTATTCTGGAGCACGGTCACAGACAGTGACTCCCTTTCACCAATTGTGCTTTTCACCGAACTTGACCTTATCACCAAACTTGACCTTTTCACCGAATTTGACCAGAAAGGATTCCATGGAACGTTTGCGACGGGTGTGGCATGCCAGCAGAAGACGCTGACTCCTTCCGGACACCTGGTCTTATCCCGTTTGGGAATCGCAATTGTTCTTCATGTTGAGACCATTTACACATCTAATTCATCGTGTTATAATGGACTTGAGTTTTGATTATCGATTGGTACTTCTTCAATTTTACTTCTAAATAATACATAGACAAACAGACAGACAGACACAGACAGACAGACAGACAGATAGATAGATAGATAGATAGATAGATAGACAGACAGACAGACAGGCAGGCAGGCAGACAGATAGAGAGTCACAGGAAGGAAGGTCGATGCTGGATTTAATACTCAACTTGGGACAAATATGCATGTTTTTGAAGGTCACCGAGAATAAAAATGTAAACTGTATCGCAAATCAAACGAAAAAAAAATAATTTCTATGTTCTATCAAAAGAACGTTAGATTACTGGTATCCCGCGTGTGTAGGCTATATATCTCAATTCAATCGATTTCGTATCAATTACATTTCTCAGATCTACTTTACCTATCAATATTAATGTTCTATCAAAATATAAATCGACATATAATCGAATATCGATCGGATAAGTTCATAAATCACTGGAGCGTACAAATGAATGCAACTAGATTTATAGCTACTGAAACCTTAACAAAGTAATCCGTGTGATCTTTTCATTTTAAAGTGAATCACATGAAATAAAGATATCAAAATTCGTTTTCTTTTGTCGATTAAACATCTGATCGAAATTTTAAAATTAACATCAAATGCAATCACTCATGAAATGAGTCTCTGCTTCTGTCTGACACATGTGATCGGATTCATTCCAACAGTGTAAAATAAACATTGAAATCTACATAAATGTCCTTGTCATGTTCTTACATATGACGACTACATCTGTACTTTTAAAATATATTGTTGTCTTGTACATACTTAAGAAATCTGTTAGTATGTTCTAAATTTTGTTGACCGTCGGGTAGGTAAGAAATTAGAATATAGAACATCATAATTTTGAATCACTTCGTTCATGTACATACTTGTGAGAAAGGATCATTTTGTTTCACGTT
>BROG01000637.1:102500-307500 GCA_030159075.1 Atrina japonica
TAAATATCAAACATAACTTGTACATGCGGCCACCTTTATTAATCAGTCACCTCCTCTTGTTATTGGTCATTGCGACGTACCCTGTCATAGTCATTCCAGGAACCTGTAGACGTGCTACGTGGCCACATCTCAAAAACTCATGAATTAAATGACATTGTACAGTCTAACCTATACATGCGGCCACCTTTATTGATCAGTCATCTTTTCTTATTTGTGATTAGTTTTAGTTCCTTCCAAATCGTTTTATATGAAATTATACTCCAATTAACAGTAACCTTCGTAACGTGGTCAGCGGTCACCCAATATACCGTCCAGAGTTACCAGTTTAATCCAACTGAAGGACCATTAGAATTTCAATGTCCCGATCGTTTGGAATTCAAACGTTTACTGGTCCCGTAATGAATTACAAAATAGATATCGTGGTCGTAGCATACCTTTGGTCGTAGTTAACGAAGTAAATGTAAATAAATCTATGAAAAAATTGATTTTATGCTTTAGTACAATAGGTATCCATTCACATATATCTATCTTATCTATTACAATAATATTATACATGGGTATCTATAGTTTCATATATGCAAACATTATAACTTGACAATTTTGAGACCCTCCATTAAGATGTCACTTCTGTTAAGATGTCACAGATGTTGTTTATATATGAGCTCCATTCACCCCCTTGTCTTCGGACTTGATACACTTGATATGTTCATCTGATGGATTGATCTGTTATGCAAGATGGTAATGGGTACGTTGATACTCCTCCATCTTACTGAATGCAAAAGGGGTTCCGTGGCCGAGTTGTCTCCATCTTACTGAATGCAAAAGGGGTTCCGTGGCCGAGTTGTTAGAGCATCGCGCTGTGAACCATGACGTCCCTCACTTCTGGTCAGCACAGGTTTGAGCCCCGCTGAAACCTAAACTGATTTTGTCAGAAAGTTTGCCAGTTTACAAAACGGAAGGCCGGTGGTCTCATCCCGGGTATATTGTAACCGGTTTTTGCCCCCCCCCCCCACCACCATTGAAATAAAACCTGTTCGTGACCATATAACTGACAAAGTGTTAGATGTGCCGTTAAATACTATTCAAAATACAAATTCAAATACTGAGTGCAAAAGGATGTCAATACCAGAGTTTTTGCTCCTTTGACATCGTGTTGTATTACATCTGCATTCTAGATATCCTCTAGATTTCTCTATATCATATTTCAAAATTACTTTAATTTTCATTGGTCGATTAAAACTTTAAATATATACAAAAACTGGATTTTTTTTTTATTATCTTTCTACAAATCGATTCTAGGTAACGTGATTCCGCTGACTATGATTCCAGGACTGTTTCAGGATTTCCTGGTTATAGAACATTCCTAAATGTTCTTTATGATCATATTTTTTATACTTATATTTCTAATGGTTATGTAATACTATGTACATTTAAGTAGACGTATTTTATTACATTTAACATGTACCGGTCTATACACGTCAAGGGCTACCATTACAAGTAGAAAATTTCTTACCAATGCGTTGTAAAATTATTAAATCAAGTAAACAAACAACTCTGAATTTATAGAAATTTATTTTGACATCTGCGACAGAGTCATAAATATCGTATCATTTTCGATGGATTTTTGCCAAGTAAATAAAAATAGGTAAATGTGTTGAAGCATTCTTAGCACACGCAAAGAAAGACAATGGTATTATCCAGTTTGGGTTTCGCTGTTGTTCATGTTGAGACCATTTTTATATCCAATTTGTCGCATTCTAATGGTTTCGATTAACAATTGGTACTTCTTCAATTTCATTCGATATCAGAGAGAGAGAGAGAGAGAGAGAGAGAGAGAGAGAGAGAGAGAGAGAGAGAGGGGGGGGAATATAATGAAATCAAATGAAATATGAAATCAAAGAAAAATGAATTTTTCTTGCAAATAAACAAGGGTTTCAAAGTGAACGGGTTAAAATTGTAATAAGTAATTTGGTAGGGGAATCAAAATCATCAGATTTATGTTTAGGTATATAAATAAATATCTCCTACATTATCAATGTTACATCTCTGGACCTTACTATCAAGGGTATTCACCAAGCACTGACAGAATTGTGTAGAATGATATCTAATACCGTGTGCACTATCAAATAAACAACACTGGGTGTCAACTGCAACATAAAATATAACCAAACTATTGATAATTCTTTGAAACCTTAATTGAAAATTGTTCATCGTCGAATAAACATTTAAACGAGATGTACAGAAGACTTATTTTTTCAGTAACTTTAATTCATCTTTAATAAATGTAAAGTATTTTAAATACCTCTAATGCGAGTACTAAAACGAAATAGTTAATTTACGGGACATAAAAACTGAAGAAACGATAAATTATTTTCAAAGATGCAACTTATACAAAGCTTCAATATGGAGACATTAGACTTATAAGTATGAATTTAATAGTGTGAATGTGATCTGTTATTGATAATTATCGTATTTGCTTATAATTATTCATTCACCTGTGTCTTGTATGGAGAAAATAATTTACCAATAACGATACATCCGGGTACTCGTACCTGACACCTCTAGTTACTTATATCCCTGAACTTTAAACATAATATCAAAATTCTTTAATAGATAGATAGATAGATAGATAGAATAATAGATAGATAGATAGATAGATAGATAGATAGATAGATCGATCGATCGATAGAAAGATAGATAGATAGATAGATAGATAGATAGATAGATAGACAGACAGATAGATAGATAGATCGATAGATCGATCGATCGATCGATCGATAGATAGATAGATAGATCGATCGATCGATCGATCGATCGATCGATAGAAAGATAGATAGATAGATAGATAGATAGATAGATAGACAGACAGACAGACAGACAGATAGATAGATAGATAGATAGATAGATAGATAGATAGATAGATAGATAGATAGATAGATAGATAGATAGATAGATAGATAGATCGATCGATAGATAGAAAGATAGATCGATAGATAGATAGACAGATAGATAGATAGATAGATAGATAGATAGATAGATAGAAAGATCGATCGATAGATAGATAGATAGATAGATAGAAAGATCGATCGATAGAAAGATAGATAGATAGATAGATAGATAGATAGATAGATAGACAGACAGACAGATAGATAGATAGATAGATAGATAGATAGATAGATAGACAGACAGACAGACAGACAGACAGACAGAGAGACAAATAGATAGATAAATAGATAGAATAGATAGATAGATAGAACATATAATTAAGCAGCATGATAACATAGATGGAATTTCCCGATTCATGTAATTGTTATATTATATCACTCAAACAATATCGTGCTGACGGAAAGTGAATTTTCTTTTGGCTCGATTTACTAGTCTTCGAGATCAAAAGGCAACTCAACCCTATAATCGAAGTCAGGGTTAAACAATTTCAAGTGTATGCTTCATTTATTTTTTAAAATGCATCTCTTGTTGCACTCGCTCTTTAGAAAGAGTATTCTCACCCAGTTAAATAGATAAAATTATATTTTTAATAACACAACAATGAACTAATTTCCGTAGTCTCTTTATAAGGTGGGATTTGAAGACATAAAACTTATAATACGATATAAATGTTTCGAACTTTTCACCCCTCCTTTAAACTCTTCAAGGACTTTCTGTTAAACACTGTTTGAAGTTTATCACATTATATATAAAAGATGTTAGATAATGTCAGGATCTGCTGGAAATTCAATCTTAGATCAAATGTATTGTTTGTAATTTCACTTTATCTGTGGTCAGTGCCCCCTGTTCATGTGCAAGCCATGAGGAAGACTAGTGTATGATTTCAGTCAGAAAATTGACTGTCGTGTACTTCCACGATAGTTTACCATTGAACGATGCTGAGGAAATTTTGTAGTTCGAGTAATTTTCTATTTTAACTATGTGTTCCTATTATTTTTTTTTCTATCATCTTGATGAATAAGTCGTTGTCAAATACATTTAGAACTAGATCTAATGAATGACATTTAAAGCAATTACACGGTGTGATTGTTTGCAGAATTTGATCAAAAGAGGAAGTTTTCAACATAATGAAACGTGTACTGAAAAGTTTCAAATTATCATTACGAATGGTATTAACAAGCATACTTAATACAGACTATTGTCAGTTGATTATACGCGGAAGTTAGCCAGTTTCATTGTGGAAGGCCTCTTCCCAAGTACACCTCCGTTTTCTCGTCAATCAATAAAAACTGACCGTCCATTAAGTCATTGTCGGGTGTGGATAAGGACAAAATTAAAACAAGCAATAAATTGTGTTTCAGTGCATAATTTGGACCCCAACTTCATTGCCTGACACCTTCCATTACGCCCTAATATGTGAAAATAGTCAGCCTATGGAATAATCAATTACTTACCACAGCATCAATTTATAATGTTTTATTTGTCGAAAGTGATTGTAGACCATTCAATAAATATCAAGCCTTATTGCCGTTTTGGTTATGAAAACACTTTCATAATATGATACTTTTTCGCTTAGCCATCCATTTTCTTTGAAATATACAATATTTTAATGTTCAACATAGAAACTTGACAAGCACATTATTTATGTCATTTTATGTCGGTCAGTGCACATTTAATAAGATAAAATAATAGAACAATTGTTTATTCCAAAATAGATTAAGGGTTATTTTTCTTAATAGAACTAGTATAAATTTAAACAGTGGATTTGTATAGGCATTTCAAAAATATTACAGAATGCTGCCATTTTATATTCAATGTACTAAAATGAAAATCTGGTTTAATTATGGTCACATTGTATGTGTTAATATCTAATCAGCGTGTGTAACGAGGACTGATAGAAATGCAACATGTGTCACGTGAAGACAAAAATATTACATGCAATAGTCTAGCAAGCCTTTAAGAATATATATATATATATATATATATATATATATATATATATATATATACTTCACAAAAGTGCAATCCAGAGTAAATTTAATCAGTATTTGTGACGAGGTAAAAATTGCAATATTTGTTATACTTCTTGGCTTTAACATAATATCATAGATTGCAATTATGATTTTTTACAAGTAGGCGGATAGTTCGATGTTTAGATAAATCATTATTGTTCATTTATTCTGGACGCATTGCCCTAATAATTAGCCATTATTGTTTGACAAAGTGATAAGTAAATGTCTGGACAAGTACAGATTGCAGGTGTTAGGTATTTATCACGCCTTCAGATATCCCGGCTTGGAATTATGCATGCTTACCTCCCCTTATCAAATCGTCATTGTTTGGCTTCGCGTTGTTGAGTTATTTAAATCATGACTTCGTACGCATAACAAATTATTTAATTGATAGTTGATTATTTAGATAAATTAAATATTGATAACAATGGAAATGACCAGCAATGGCTTCTCTGGTTTCTATACCGTGTAATAAATTATTTGTAGTTTAAGGAAGAAAATATTTTGTCTACACAACTAGCCGCGGGTTGGATAACGTTGCGTGGTTTTACAATTATTTATTTACTTGATACATTACATAGGCATTATACGACTTTATACCCCGCAGTTGTACTAAGACTTTGTAAATACATATATTCCCACCAACATTTACACACACATGTACATGTATATAATGCACAAATACAGTGATAACAAGTCACCTACAAACTCACCATGCAACAGATGGGGTTCGAAAGCGCGACGCCCTTACAACGCGACCATCGCGTTCACGTATAAATGCGTCCGGTTCAAACCCCAGCCGGTGCATGGTTAGTTTGTAGGTGCCTTGTTATTTCTGTATTTGTGCTTTATGTATAATTTATATACGCAGAGAGTATCACTGATGATTCAAGGTCCGTAGTAAATATTCTATGTTGTAGTGATACTAGTGCTATATATATATATATATATATATATATATATATATATATATATATATATATATATATATATATATATATATATATATATATGCAATTATTTTAACGTTTTAAAGTATATATGTAGTCACGATCTCATTTTCAAGTTACCAAAATCTCACGTAAGTAAATTGCACAGTTACTTAATATCACGTCATTTTTATAAAACGATCTCGTGATTATTAATTTCGTTAAAACGTGTTATAATAGTCGACAATGCATATCGATATCAGTCAATGGCAAAACATGCGTTTCAATGGCAAGACATGCGTTGGTGTATCGTAATTCTGTAGAAAACATTTAAATGTCAGAACGGCGGAGGATAAAATGTCATATTACGGACTATTTATCATAACATTTATGAATATGATGATACAAAACAGATTCCTTATGCCTAAGATACAGATAGCTTATTTTATTACATAGCGGTCTATATCCTAGTGAAATATGTTTTGAAATACCGACATTTACTATGTCTTTTTGCGAAAAGAATAGATTTAACCATATTACGTCAGAAAGCCATCTTTTTGCAAATTGGTTCAGTTACTGTCGGCAGAAAATGTTTCAGAATTGTTAGGACTTGGTAAGTTTTTATTTCATGCCTTAAAAAGGACAGACCTGTATGTATTGTAATTATGTCTCTCCTCCACCTATTGATTTCTTTTTCAATCTTAAGGTATATGTATTTCTGCAGTCCGCAACTTGTGTCACTATATCATATTATATATTTAATTTCATGTTAGACAACACCTATAAGCATGTGCTTTTGGTTATAAATTATCTATCTAACTTATTTTTGACACTATTTAAGCAGTTATATAGACCAAAAGAACATTCCTTTTTAGTTTTACACAAAGAAACCAGCGGCGATTATGTCTGTTGTAAAACCAAATCTTTGATGTTTGATATATTTTTCAGCAGTTCCAAAGCCATCAAACTATCATCCCTTTCAATCGTCAAAACCCATTGTTAGAATTCTTTTTGCAATCTATTTTCTTTTTTGAAACGTTTGACTGAGCTCGACCTCTTGTCAGCGTCACATTCCTGTGCAAGTATCCTTGACCATCTGATTTCTTTGCAGTCATCCAAACCCATTATTTCTGCTGTAATCATACAAAACCTGAGCAGATTTACTAGCTGTGATTCTCAGCAGGTTCCACAACAATAGGGAGTCTATAAGGAAAAGCAGAGAGTTCATCTGCGGGCGTTGACGCCTGATCAATTTTGGGTGGTCAGGGCCTCTGGTACTTGAGCCTTTTTGCATGAGTAGAAGTAGCAACAGAGCGTGGACTTATTCGTGTCCTGTTTTCTGAAATATTCCCTCAGGCAGTAAGTCTGGTGGGGAAATTTTCTACTAGAGAAATTTAATTTTAGATCGTTATTTATTGGCCGATGGCATCCAAGTTTATTTTGTCAAAGTTTGACACCAGTGTTCACTGACTGAATCCGTTGATCACTTTAAGAAAACCATGTAGAATTATCCATCTTCTTAATTTTCCTGAATATTAAGATGAACTGATGTATAACGGGTCACTAGGGTCAAGAAGAATCGTACGTTTCACGTTACATGTTTCCCTCAGGCAGAAATTTACACCATGACAAATTTTAAGATAACAGTCCTCGATGATATTCAATGTTGACTGCGAAATCGCTTTCATCGCCATTATCAATATCATCGTTGTTATTATTACCATCATCATTAATGTTAACAGCATCAAATTTGCAATCAGTTCCGTTGATAATATCGTTATCATGATGTTAATAACAACATGAAGTAACAGAAGATATATGTCGTCATCGCAGTGTTTGATATGCCACCACCGTGTTTGTTATAATGTAATCGCCGTGTTTTACATAATTCTATCGCCGTGTGCAGCTGTATTATAATCGGCGCTGTACCGTGTCATCAACTCTACTCGTGATATCACACACACACACACACACACACACACACACACACACACACACACACACACACACACACACTGGTGTTTCGAGTGCGCTCAAGACATGGTAACTGCATGTAAATGAACAGGAAACCATTTTATGTAGAAATTAAGCAACTGTGCATATCGACCAATAATTGAACGGAATTACCTCCAGGAACACGTGTTGGGCATAAAAAACGTTAAATCTCACGCCAGTTCTCTATAAATAAATGTCCATATACTAACAGTAACAACGGCATACAGAATGAAGAATTGAAACATTGTCATATGTACTACCAAGATATTTTTCATCATTTTGAAGAGATTGACCATGACAATGCTACTGGAAATGTTATCGACAACTATGTATCAGATGAAAATTTGGAAACTATACTTGAAAACATACCAGTGCATTTCATTTTAATTTAACGCTGAGATCAAAAAATATTAATTTCAGATATGATTCATTGACTTTACAGCAGATAACATGTTACACAATTTCTGTCAAGATTAAATTAATTTTCCATTTTCTTTTTCTTAAAATGTTGGATAAAAGATATGGATCTTAACGAAGGACAATGAAACCAGTATAAATCCAATGCAAATATTAAGCACTCTAAGAGTATACAATGTAAATTAATTCGATACACGTAGTACTACCCTGTTTCTGGTGAAAATACTGATAGACCAACTGACGAATGCAGAAAAAACTGGAGATCCCCGCCTCACATCCCCATCCTGTTTCAAAACCTAAAATGAAGAAGTACCAAAGTCCATTAGAAGACAACAAATTGGATATCATAATGGTCTCAAAAAGAAGAACAATCGCTAATCTCAAGCAGGGTGGAACCAGGTGTCCGGTAGGACATAACCATGTTATATGATAAATTGCTGGATTTTCTTCTCAGTGCTTTTCTTTGTTTATCAACATACATCAGTATTTGTTTTAAATGAGTTTCTTTATTGCTATCAAAATGCTATGAAACGTGTCACTATAAAATACACACTATCAAATTTTCTAAAAATGTGCCAGTTTTATTGATTGCATTTTATTATAATAAACATTTGGCATTTATACGTGTTATTTAGTTTTAACAAGGTTTCTTTTTGTTTTGTTCCTTTATTAACTGTAACAAACATAAACGTCCTTTTGAGTATACATGATCAGATTTGTACAACAACTATGCAGTTTTTGTAATGTGATTTGTCCCCGAATGTCAGGTGAAGAAATTTGATGTTAAGAAATGTGTTACTATATTTATGAGCTAGAGCGGAAGTCGTTAAACATTTGTGAAATCGTTCAGTGAAGGTCTTGAAAGGAAAAGAACAAATTGTTATTGATAATAATATACTTACATGTGTTTAAAACATGACTGAAGTGTAGATTCGCGAATTAAAATTTTTTAAAAATTGAATTTTATATTTCTCTTAATTTCAACGTCAAAACTTTGGAAATATATATATATATATATATATATATATATATATATATATATATATATATATATATATATATATATATATATATATATATATAAAGTTCCATTATATTGTTTATGATTATTATAAGAAAACGCAAAATAAAACATCCCACATTCACCTGCATTTGGAGTTTATATTTCGCAAATGTTCCGATATGCCAGGGCGTGTTCAACATATGAACATTCATTTCATATACAGATGTAAACTACTCACTGACAAATAATTGACACAGGGATATAAAAAACGGGTTATTATTATAGAAGTTAATAAATATGAAAATAGATTTATTGAATTTAAAACATCTCAGGTACCAAAATATCAATCTTTAGGACGTTCGGGATACAGATACAAATCCGGCAAAAACTGGCAAACACGGACCTCTGGAAACCAAGAGGTGGGATCAGGTGTCATAAAAGAGTAAGCATCCCCTGTTGACAGGTCACACCCACCGTGAGTCCACAGTCAAGTCCAAATGAAATTTGTGAGGAACGAATCCCCGGCACAATTAGTACAGACGTCTCAACAACCGCCAATGAAAAGGTAACTCAACATTTCACTCAGTGAAACAGAGCAATCGCAAACAAGACTATTATACCGACCGTAAAATTTGCGGAACGTTGATATCAAACGCGGTTTTTAATGTCCCTGTGTCAATAATTTGTCAGTGAGAAGTTTATATCTGTATATGAATTGTTCATATCTGGCATATCAAAACATTTGTGAAATAAAAACTCCATATGCGGGTGACTGTGGGATGTTATTAATTAAATGTGGAAAATTTACGATGGGAAAGTCGAATTCGTCGCGTTTGTTGTATAGCTTAGTTACCAATTTCCCGTCTATAGTAAGTAAAATGTCTAAGTATGAAGTGTGTGTGCTTGATTCTGTTGTAACTTGAATTTCTAGTTCGCTGGGATATATCGCATCGACATATGTATGAAAATTGTCATTATTGATTGAAAAAAGCGTCGTCGACATATGTAAATGTGAAATTAAAGGACATCGCTAGCTTTTTCTTCTTTTGATTCAGCAGTTTCTGAATGAAGTCTGCTTCGTTTGAATAAAGGAAGAGGTCGGCAAATAAAGGGGCATATTGGTTCCCATGGGAATGCCGACAGTTTGTTGAAAGACAACGTCTCCGAGCATTACAAATATATTGTCTATTAGAAATTCCAGCATGTTTTTCATATCAACTTCAGTGTATTTATGTGTAGAATCAGAGTGGTGAATATGTCACAATGCGTAACTTAGATTGATGAATAAAAACAAAATAAAATAAAAAGAGATATACACAGGCATAAAAATTCTTATATATTTTGTGAAAATTGCTGGTGATATCCAGTTCGGCAATTTTCACAATAAAAATTGACATGCCTGTGTATATCGTTTATCTAATCTGAGTAAAACAAAACGATATATTTTTGCGGTTTTTTTTTATTATTATTGTTTTTATTATTATTATTATTATTATTTCTAAACACAGCTAATGTCCCTTTGAAGATAATAACATTGGCATAGTTGAACTCGGATGCAACATATCTTTAACTTCTGCCATTGTCTTCATCAAACGTATTAACTGAAACATGTTTTTTTGTTTTAATGATATCATAAATAAAATGGTTCAGTCTTAAACATGTGTAATTTCTATGTCTGATAGACATGATATACCCTTAACTCCAATAAAAGTAACTGCTTTTTGATAAAAATCTTAATTGTTTGTACTAAATGACTGATACTGGTTCCGAAGCGTTTCCGATGACGTAATCCCGTGATGTTTTATGTACTTTTCATAACACTGCGGTGATTATCGTTAATCAAGGAAGCAACCAAGGTGTTAACTAGTCCTTGTCAGTAAACATGTCATCTGTCGGATAAGTCTTTCATGTGTGTTATGTCACCGGGTTGATGGTCATCACTAGTGTTGTCCGATTTCCTTTGATGTCAATGAGGTAGAGCCACGAGCCGTCATACATAAATGATTTTGTTGAAGACTGAAGCATATATAGACTGAATATGTAAAGTGAACATTATAATACTGTATATATATATAAAAGATGGACTGCAGTCTCCCATCTGGTGGATTCTGCTTTGTCCGGGTACATAGAAAATAAACCGCCGTCATTAACGTCCTCTCGTCGTGATTTTTCAATAAATGGTCAATTTCTTTGTCACATCAACGTCACCAGTTCACATATGCTGGAGCATGCGCACGTGCACGGAACATCTGAACTAATTTTTAAATTATGTTTGTATTTGAATGTTTTGATGGTGTTTTACGCCACATTTGACGATTTTTCAGTTATATGGCGGCGGTTAATGTACCCGGGAAGAGACCACCACGTCTGCCGCTAGTAAACTGGCAAACTTTTTCACAAAATCAGCTGAAGAACTTAAGCCGACCAGAAGTGAACTGACACCATGGTTAAAGCGCGATAGTCTATTCACCAGTCGGCCACGAAGGCCCCTCCATAATTGTAACAGTTCCCCAACCCATGCTGTAGGTTTCTAAAGTGTCATGACAACTTTAATTAACATTATTCCTTTATGGCACTAGTACAGAAACACTCTTAACTCATGTTACTTAATAGGCGATCACCATAATTGCTATACAATTATGTTTTATGCCACACTCAATAACTTTTCATTCATGTGTTGGCGACCAATTGTTCACGGCAGAGGAGACAATCCGGTAACAATGAACCGAAGATGATACATCCTACCGTGTGCAAGTCGATTTGGATCTTCCTCACAAACTATGACCCGCATGGTTCCAGTGAGGATCGTACCTGCACTGTCTAGAGGTGTGATAGTTCAAATTCATGGTAAAGAAAGCGCGATTCTCAAGCCACTCGGTACGAACAGCCTTCATATTATGTGAGGATACAGAACAGTAACTCCAAACAATGTCAATATGGCAGAAATGAAGAAAAACAGATAACATTTATATATTTTTCATGCATAGTACAATTATTGAGGTCACCACTATTGCGTTATATATCAAGATAGAGGTGATCCAGCAAAAAATGACGTTCATGGCCTATATTGATTCCATTAGCGTTTATTAGACGGGACAAAATAAGTATATTCGAAAATGACTCTTTTGCTATGAAAGGTAAATAAAACAAAAAATACTATTCTAGTAATGCGCTTGATCAGTCAACATTTATCCAATCCATGTAACAGTAGTCTCTCATATACAGTTGTAGGTCTCTCTCTCTCTCTCTCTCTCTCTCTCTCTCTCTCTCTCTCTCTCTCTCTCTCTCTCTCTCTCTCTCTCTCTCTCTCTCTCTCTCTTATCAATCACCTTGTCACTTACATAATTACATATTTTGGTACTACTTTTGAGGCGACGACAGCTCAGATTGAGACAATCTCGCACACAGAGTTGTCAGTCCCTGCAGTCCGAATCAATCTCAGTCAACGTCTAGAGAAAGGAGTTCCAAAACATTTGATCATGTAACCCATTAAATAAAGCAAATTACACAGAGAAAGGAAACTTTTCACAAAAATATAGTCCCCATATCTTGGCCTCAAATTGTATTTTATTCTATGTCGGCACTAAAACTATGTGCAAAAGACCAATACCTTATAAAGAACAACATCTGTAGAAAGTTTATATATTTTGCCAGAAATTGACAAAAGTCGAGACGTTGACAGAGATTGATTCGGAGTGCAAAGACCAACAACTATGTGTCTCAATCTGAGTTGTCAACGTCTCAAAAGTAGTCCCCACGATTTGTAAGAGATTGAGAGTGAGAGAGTGCAAGGAACGACAACTCTGTATGAGATATTGGAACCACCAACAACACATTAGTGACAATTTATTCTGTCAATGATTTATTATGGACAATTTTAATTTCGTGATGACACTAACGCGTAGTGCATTTATTGATTTCCGTACATCAAACATATACATTTGCAGTGCACTTTTTCATTATTATTTACATAGATTAACTTACTGTATCTGTACTTACAACGGATATGAACAGAAGAAAAAAACCTGTAGACGATTGCACTTTTTGTCCCTACAATTATTAAAATGAGAAAGAGCAGTTGCTAAAATATACAATTTGAATATTTCGACAGACATACAAGTTTTCAAATTTCACAGCCGTGTTTCGGAGTTGTCACAAGGCGACACCAGCTGCAGATCAGTCAGATAACACATAATCTGATATATATATATATATATATATATATATATATATATATATATATATATATATATATATATATATATATATATATATATATATATATATATAGTGAAACCTGTATATAGGGGCCACCAAAGGGACCAGAAAATATTGACCTTTATGTGCAGGTGACCATTATACACAGGTTCAATTTGGTTGAAATATACAGTCAAGGGACTTAAAAAAAACTGGCCTTTAAACAGGTAATCCTTTTATAGAGGTGGCCGCTATCGCAGGTTTTACTGTATATATATATATATATATATATATATATATAATATATATATATATATACTAATATATATATATATATATATATATATATATATATATATATATATTTATTTATTTATCTATTTAGTCATTATACTATAACTTCACCTCAAAAACGAGAAGGCTGTGACTTTTAAGCCAGGGTTACCATAGCAAGATATTTCAACCGGCAATTATTCCGTCAATAATAATGTTTCAAAACGTTGAGTTATCGTCACAATACACGGTATAGTGCTACCGGACGTCGAACGTATAAAAAAAATGCCGCAGAAAGTTATACGGTGGCGAAAGGTGCTCTCGCGATCGATGTACGTTGCGCATAAAACGAACAAAACTCACAATGAACGCATGATCAACGCACAAAACGTACGATGAACGCACGATGAACGCACAAATACAGGACGTGCAACGTATTAGTAACGGACTTGTACAGCATAAAAGGTATGAGGAACGGACGAAACGTTCTTCGAACGTCTGACGAACGTATTTCTACCGGTCACGAAACCGACAGAACGGGTATAAAAAATCTGAGATTCTGGTTCTCATAACCAACGATATCCAAATGGGCATCCAATAGATCAAAACTTGCCTGGATCAGGGCAGCTTCACAATGAACTCGAAACTTTCGGAAGGTCTTTACCCATACAATGCAGGAAGACAAATGAGAGATATGATATATTTGACAGACGACCGGAATCTAGGTGACTTGTAGCAAAATTATCCAATGAACGCGAAGAGAACCCCTACAACCATAGATACTCAACATCAATTTTGTCCAGTGGACCAACGTTTCACATCCGTTATTTATCAGTTCCGATGCGTTCTTTGTCAGTTATCGTACGTTGAACATACAGTCCTGGGACATATATATATTCGTCACTTATGTTATTTTCTTTTTTGTTTTATACAAAACCAACAATTTTTAAATGCTCACAAAATTCACTAATGCACGTTACATATCCGGTCGTAGTCTGGTCGTGTATTAGGTCCACCGTACAAGAACGTACGTAAACAGGACAAGTAGGCCTACTATATAAGGAACGCACGAGTAACGAACAAAACGACCACTAGGGCATTCCTACCGTCCACTCTAGTCATAATTAGTACTAATTTTCCTGATGTTGTTGTCAGAGTGGTTTCAATATTATCTAAATTATTTATAAATGTGGAATTTCTCTATTTATGTAAAACAGTTTGTATCCTTCCGCATACTTAAAGCCAAAGAGGACTAGACAAAACGCGTTAAAGATAGCGTGGTCTACATATTACCATCACAATGAAACTGCGTTTGGCGACATGCTATAGTGCATGTATGTTATGTAAAAAATGTGTATTTAAATTCTCTGATGTTGTTCCTACAGTCGTTTCAACATTCCTTAGATTATTTAAAAATGCGGAATTACCTAATTATAAATTCCAGTAAATTGGGAACTAGATGTATTTCTCCGCATACGAAGATCCAGAGAAAGCTACCGATCAGAACGCAGGAAAGATAGCGTGGCCTCCATATTACCGTCAGAATGAAAATAATAAATAATAATATTATTACTTGGATATTTATAAACCAGCTTTCAGTACTTTCCGCAGTTTGCGGAATATGCCTACACATCAAAACGATTTACGAGGGCGTCGGTTAAATTATTAAGGCCAACAATCTTGGGTTTTTTGGTTTTTTTTTGGTTTTTTGTTGTATTATTATTATTATTATTATTATTATGTAAACTAAACCCTGTACCGGGTCCTCTGGATTCACTTTTTGCCTCAGGGAAACTTCATTAAACGACACTTATCGCACTGTACAATTGCTTGAATATGCACATAGTAAGTATTACACATAAACATAGAAAACGATGTGATAAAAATAGTGTCAACTGCCGGCTATCTAGTGCGATATCTAATTATGCTGACGAATAGCTCGGGGACGGTCCACCTGCTGGTTAGGAATAATCAAGATTAGATAACTCTGTATATTGCCAACAGTTATCAATGTTTAATATATATCTACCTCTCAGCTGGTTAAAGATTAAACGATATCTCCTGACTGTTAGACAAGAAATGTCACCAGAATATTTGACAAAATTGGTGTACCTAAAAATTATAATAAGCTTTCCTTTGTATCTACGTTTATACATACAAAAAATAACGGATCAGTCTGTTTGGAGAATGATCATTTAAATGATTGTAGGCTCCAATGATGGTCATGTTTCATATACATACATGTATGTATATAAATATCTAATTATTAATTACTCACTTAACCTCTTTTAAAACTGTGTACTGCATGGATACGGATGGTGGAAACTTTGGACTTTAACGCCACTCATTACACTGTTGTGAACTTTACTCTCTCTCTGTCTCTGGAAACTGGCTTCATAGCTAAAACATAAAATACCAAAAATAATGATTATGACAGCTATTGGGGGGACACCGTGTGGTACATGTTTGTGTGTGTGTGTGCATGTGACAAGATGGGCGCGGTTGATAGTATAAGTATCGCAACCGTATTATACATATTACCATATTAACAAGGATAATTCATGTGTGGGCGAGACTTTTTTCAAACCAGAAGATACTTGCATCTGCAAGTGGGCGATTGTTCATTCTAAACTGATACGTTTATCGTGTTCCCAATCTTTACCTTTGATATTTACAAAAATATGTTTACTTACAATCTATTGCAACAAGGCATATGTCAATCAAGCAACGATTTGACATCACTTGAATGTTATTAGGTCATATCTCTACATAGATATGTTACAGTAGGTCTTAATATTATATATATTGATCATTGCATTACTACGCATTATTTATTTGCAATGTCATGATCACCTTCAGTGGCAACTGAAAGGAACCGTAAAGAACTTCATTTTATAAATCGAGTTATCTCTATAACTATCCTTTTCTTTTTTATTTCCATGCATCTATGCATGTATGTAGGCCTATGTATGTATCCTACCAAACTATATATATATATATATATATATATATATATATAATATATATATATATATATATATATATATATATATATATATATATATATATATATATATATATATATCACGCAAGGATTTGTCGCTTCGTTACATTTCAAACAGCAATCGTATACTAGTCTATAAAAAAACACTACAAACATATTTCACATGTTCATTTTGTCAGTTTGTACTTTCAAGTACCTGATATTGTTTATAACTTTTTGTGAAGTCATTTATCTTCAACATCAATGCCGTTCACGCATGCCGGTAATGATTCCTTTTATGCGAGCAAAATGTTTGTATTTACTATTTAGTTCCATAAAAAGTACTAGTTAATGCAGATGAAAAATGATTGTAAAAATAACAGCAACACAAAGTTACTATATAAGATTGTGATGATAGATTGCCATCAGTGGAAAAAGACTCAGTGTCTTTCATGGAGACGGAAAGAAAATCTTATAATACTGGATTCTGACGTTTTGTCCTATAGACACAGAAGAAAGACCAACGTTAGTCTGCCTCTTAGCTGTCAGGTTGTCAAGACAGGTTAGTCAAAAAAAAGAAATCCTTGTTGCAGGCCGTAGTAGCCGCTACATCTGTGACGCTTTTTGATTTTCAAAAGGCTATACTAATATTTTGAGCTAGGCCTGTAAGATATAATAAATCACACAGTAGAACAAAATTAGTTTCATAGGTTTTTGTATTGTTAGAAAACGCATCCACTAATAAACTACTCTAGTGTATGAGACACGTTAAGTTACTTGCAGTTTTATAGTGTCTAAGACAATTCGAACCCTTTATAATTATTCCACGTCGTTTTAACTTCTGACACGCTTACAATTTTTCATCGGTTTAAACAAATGCCACATCTTGGAAACTTTGGATTCTTTATTTTTAACCGCTATAGCCTCCAAGACACTTCGAGACATTTATTTTAAATCGCTATAACGTCTGAGACTCTTAGAATCCTATTAATTTTAACCGCTGCAAATCTGAGACAAGTTGAGGTCGCTATTTAAAACTACTGTAACGTCTGAGACACCCGAATTCTTTATTTCAAACCGCTGTAACTTTTGTGAAACTTTTGGATTTTTTTATTTATTTTTTTTTTGTTTTACGCCATACTCAACAATCTTTCAGTCATATGATGGCGTCCAGTTTTTATTGGTGGAGGAGAAACACCGGTTACCCGGGTAAAGACCACCGACCTGGCAAACTATCCCACTTAACTCGAAATGACCCTAGCGGGATTCGAACCAGAGGTAAGAGGCCTTGTGATTTAAAGCGCAATACTCTAACCACTCGGCCACGGAGGCCCCGTGAAACTTTAAGTTCTTTATTCTAAACCGCTGTAATGTCCGATATTTTGAGTTTTTAACGTTTAAACCATTGTTTTTAGTTCTTTGTTTTAAAACGCTTTAATGACTGAGACACCCCCGTTTCTTTATTTTAATCCACTGTACGTCTAAGACACTTCCGGCTTTTTATTTGCTATAGCGCCTGACATACATTCGAGTTCTTTTTTTTTGAGCCGCTCAAGCCGCCTAGACACCTCGGAGTTTTCAAATAATGCCATTCAGAAAAATGTCAAAGAATTGTCATTGATCTCTTTAATGTTCAGCTTATCAAATAATTGCGAAAACAACTTAATTTTATGAGAAAACACTTACCCGATTAGGAGGCAACTTCACATCTAAGACTACATTTATGATCAATCTCTTGTTTTCTATAAAAAAAATATTTTAGATAAGTCCAAACACTCACTTAAGAACCCACCTCGCTAATCAGACTACTTTGAGTCAGTCTGGTTGGTGTTCTGAAGAGCGAGGTTCCACTGTATCTGAACCTTACATTCTGACACTTGATGCCTGCGATCGAGACAACACTGACCCTAGATATTAAAGTTTACTCTGGACATCACAAAGCGAGCGATAAACATATACAGAAATATAAATTAATTAATGAATAAATAAGTAAATGTAGAAGTAAGTAAGAAGATAAATGGATAAAAATGACAAGAAAAGAAAGAGAAAAATATTACAAGGTTTGCTTTTTCTTCATCCTGATCTTGTTTCGACTGATTTGAAGGCACAGAAATTCATGGGTTTAACAGCTTGAGGTCCGACTCAAGGCTATGTCCAGGTACACTTAAACTTTTTTCTTTCATTTACACTTTCAATCTTAAAGACATTAAACTAAACGTCATTTACGTTCAGAAATTCTATACGAAGATAATAACTCCTTCGGTAAACGTTCAGTGGCGGAAAATTTATTCTTCCGTCTAAATAGCCAGTGGGATACTGAAGGACTAATACCTGTGTCTTAGAAATATTTATATCACATTTAGTTGATGCAAGGTCCATAAAACTCGAATTAATTTTTGCTTTTGGTTCAAATTGAGGTCAACTCTCTCTCTCTCTCTCTCTCTCTCTCTCTCTCTCTCTCTCTCTCTCTCTCTCTCCATGAAATTGATAACATTACAAATCGATGTCAGTAAAATATGTAATTAATTCAAATGTCATTTAAATGCGTACCGTAACTATTGAATTAGACGGGAGTGTGTGTCGAATGTTGCAATTTTAAATCCATATTTCACAATACTTTCTCTCTCTCTCTCTCTCTCTCTCTCTCTCTCTCTCTCTCTCTCTCTCTCTCTCTCTCTCTCTCTCTCTCTCCATCTCTCTCTCTCTCTCTCTCTCTCTCTCTCTCTCTCTCTCTTGCTGGACAATTCGTACCAACGAGGAATTGTACCCAAGTCAATTTGTATTTAAACAGAGACAAATCGTACACTATGGATCTTTGATACGAATTGTCCTAGACATCTCTCCCTGTCTCACAGGGAATAGAAACAAGGGTTTTAAAAAGTAAATCTGCACGTTTTATCAAGTCCACACAAGAATAACAACACTGTCATGCAAGTCCTCTTCGCATTCCATTTGGATGGGTAGTAGTAAGATTGAGTACAGATTCCAACGCTCATTTTCTTTGTCAGGAATTTGACCTGTTCAGAAGCACATGCTTCATGTATCGTGTTTATGGCGCATCAATTATGTAACAGGTATTGCGCATGGTTAGTCTCCTTGTCGCGACTGTCAACAGGTGGTTACAAAGGATGATGTTTGTACCCCTAAATATTTTTATTTACTTTGAAAATTCAAAAGCAATCAAATTTTTAGACCTAAATCGTTCTTTCGACGTTTAACAGAGGTAAATACTAAGGATCGCTTTCTTTATGTTTTAGATAAGAATGTATGCGAGGAATCGCCATCGGTGATGATCGCTGGTTTCGATATATTTTGGCATGATGTTTTAGATAAATCGACCTTTTCAAATAAAACTAGTGGTTTTGGAAAAAGAAATAATCTTGGATAAGGGATTCGAATTTCGAATTTCGAACCCAGAAATTTCTTAGTATATATTTTATATCTGTGGTCCTCGCGAAGTTTTCACTTGTACGACATAAAAATGAATACGTAACAATCTCAACACCATCACTGTACACTCATTTATATAATTTTTGTAAATCAAAAAATTTTAAGGACATCTTGATATTTCGTTTCGCTTATACTTTAATCTTAAAAAATATAACTGAGAACTTTCAATTTCTTTATTCCAAATATTCGATCACCAATCCGTGAACATTAAATATATGAACGGAAAATCACGGGTGATCCGGGATTCTACAGCCTGATTTACCGACATTTGTTGTTCATTTACGTTGCCCAAACTACTCTGTAGGTTTGAGTAAAATGTTGTATGGATATACCTCAAAAGGTAACGTGGGGTGTCTCTTGAATACGAGACATTAAAATGATAATTCAGAATAAAAGCCGAGTTCATTGGACATATATATATATATTGTGTTTCAAATATAATTCAAGGGTCTAAGGGTCATTCACACGCATTGTCGCTTATATCAATGATTTAAATTACACGTTTTTATACGAGGAACAATGTGGATAACTGTGTGAATGGCTGATGCAAACTATTATAAGCAGCTTCCATTCGCACGTCTAAGCTACAACAAAAGCTATCTATTATATTTCTATTAGTCTAGTGACAGATCTCTTTCCAGAGTTGAATAACTCGGATAATGCCACTCGTTATATTCCGCCGAACTCCGATTGAAACGATAGTGGATAGAGGGCGCTGAATTATTCGAGTTAAGTTGATTGACCTGTGCAAATTTATTGAATTACACCCTCAAATTTATTTTTAGACAAAAAGTATAGGAGAAAAGATAGGGGACTCTATTATAGTAATAAACTTAAAAAGAAGCGCACATCTTATTCTTACGCTTTCTTGCTTACTCAAACAACAAACGATTATTACAGTTGTGTTTTCAAAACCTTGAAAAAGAAAATTCTGATGCGCCAGAAAGATCAGATACGCCTTCCTTAGAGTCGCTTTATTTACAGACGTTAAACTCCGTGGTCGCCGATATGAAACTGCAATCTTACAGAAATAAAGCAATGACAAACAAAAATAGAAAATGTTTCTCTAAGCTGCCCCCTTCTCTTTATGAAATTACGTTCATAGACAAGTATTTCTTTAGAAACGTTTTCTGGACATTGCTTCTGATCAAGTGAAATCAATCATGCCAGTGTTTATAGATCTTCATCTATTATTATTCTACTATTATCGTGAATTATGTAATTTTTATCGACATCTTTGAAATAACTACTTCCTGTCCTGGTACATTCGATTGTAAGGGGACAACCATTTGATTCTGAAGGGGGTGGGATGCTGGCAAATTTTGTCAAGTCAGATTATTTATTTTCATACCGTCGCAGGACAGAATATTTATTTTCAAGCAGACCAGGGACAGATCATTTATTTTCTTCATGTTTTTTCGCTATTGTCATGTGGTCAGAAATGTAATTTATTTCAGTAGCGGATCGAGAAATTTTTCAAAGGGGGAGTTGAGGTTTAGGGGTTAACATAAGTACTATTTAAAAGTGTTACAAAATACAAACCTCACTGCACATTGGATTATTGTGAGGCAAGATTGTGATTAGGAACCCATAGAAACGCAACAGTTTACACGCTATCCCATTTCAATAATTTGGAAGCCTTAACTGGTATGTGTGGGGCCTCTGTGGACGAGTGGTTAGAGCATTGGGCTTTGAACCATGAAGTATCTCACTTCTGATCAGCGCAGGTGCGAGTCCCAGTGGAAACTAAACTGATATTTGTGAGAAAGTTTGCCAGTTTACCTGCGGAAGTCTGGTGGTCTCTTCCTGGCACTTTGTTAACGAGTTCTTTCCTCCACTAATAAAATCTGGCCACCATCATATAACTGAAAAAATGTTGCAACGTGGCGTGTAACACAATTCAAAATTCAAATTCTAGTATTTGGTAAGTGTACAAACACACACAAATGGATGGAAACATATATTGCACTATGTCTTCAACCAAACTGTGTTGTTGTCAATTACAGGGGTGGATCCAGAACTTTTCAATGAGGGGTGTAAAAGTTTTCTTGGAGTGGGGGGGATGACCAGATGTTGTACATGTGAAAATGGTGCGTTCATTCAGTATAAAGAACTGGATATCATCGATGATTAAATTTTTATATATCTAGCTAGCTGATAAGACAATGTAGGGAAAATCATATACATTTTGATATAATACAAATTTTGTTCATATTCATATTTACTTAGAAAACGCCAATCAAAATTTATTATTATTTTATCAAAAGCCATGAAATTAAAAATATATGGACAAATCCAGGGTGGATGTATGATTTGCAGAGCGTAGTGAGGCGCGAAAATTTTGGTAATTTAGTTTTGTTTTGTTAAATTTTGTTTTATTTAATTTTCCAACTTCTTATTAAAAGATACAGCGAAACTTCACCATAAGGACACCTATCTGACTCAAAGTGGTCTGATTAGTGAGGTGGTCTCTTAAGTAAGGTTCTGTACTGATTCAACATTAATTTAGAGACTGGAAATTCATGGTCTTTATTGTGAAGTGGCATCCTAGGCGAGGTGTTCTTTAGGTGTGGTATTACTGTGTAGAGGTTTTTTAAATTATTTTTTGTCAAATTCAGGGCTTTTGAGCTTATTTTGATTTACTGTACATATAGTAAATCCATATAACCTGGCGGGATTGTGTCTTATGAATTATCCTTTTCTTGACCTGGACGAGTTAAACTCATACATAATAGACTATCCTCTACAAACAGTGGCAAGCCGAAAAAATTGAAGAATGAAATATGGCGAGGGAAGCGAGCCGAACATTTTTAAACATTAATTAATTTTCATCACAACTTTGGCACCAGTTAAGGTCAGACTATTTATTTTCTTGCTAGTCAAGGACTGATTATTTATTTTCAAAATTTTCAAGGTCAGAATATTTATTTCCAAAATCTGCCAGCCCCCCCCCCCCCCTCCCCCTTCAGAATCAAATGGTCGTCCCCTAACATGTTCTAAAACTGTGCTGGAACAGTGCTCTCGCGGTGAATCGAGCACACCCTTTATATCACTCGTTCACCAGCGTAAATTTAAGAATACCTATGGAATCCCCCTAATAACTCCATTAATTCGTCGAATTTTTAATTATTTTTTTTCATTTTCGTCGGTTAGGAGTGGTTTTCTATTGAAAATGTAAAAAATTCAATAACGTCCGGAAAATCACAATAACGTACCCGGAATGTGACTTTAAAAGCTGTGATAAACCAGAAACATTTCCCCTCTATTCCTAGATGAAAGTTACAAACGTTCTATGTTGTGGAGTTCGATTCCTTCGTTGGACTGTACAAGTGCAGTGACACTTTAAAAGCCAATGTAAATACGGACCACCCAAGAAGTACACTGATACACATAGTAGTGTCTTACACATCACTCTCTCTCTCTCTGTCTCAAAGGAGCGAGTGGCAAAGGTTTAACATAGTTATGCTTTTCATCATCGTCGTTAAACCAATCCGGACCGTGAATTTACGACGATGACCGTTCATTAAATCAAATCCAGGTAGCTACAGAAGCCCATGAATCATGTTCTCACATTTTGATTTACCAACGATTTTGCCCCCAAAAAACATGATAATTCATATTATGTTCTCACTTTTTTTATTTATCAAAAAGTGAGATGTACTCACTTTTTGATTTACCAAGCTTTAAGGGTTTTGCCAAAAAGAACATGACAATTCATATTAGGCCCGGTGTTCTGATTTACCAAGTGTTTTACCGAAAAAGTGATGACATGACATTTCATATTAGGTTCTTACTTTTTGTGAAACACACATAACATTTATTAAAAAGTTGGAGTATGACTTATTTGAATTGATAATTTAAAATATTTGTTCTACGAGTACATTTGATTGAATTGAGTCCCCGCATAATATTGATATGATGTTTAGTCGTCTTAGACCTGTCGGTATATATAATTAACTACGATAGATACTACAGTAATTATACACATATATCAGAAATGTTGGCCCCGAGGACAAGAGTTGACCCGGTGTACAGATTTATAGCCTCGAACAAAAGACTTAAAAGTATAGAATCCCGAAAATAGGGAAATGAGTGCATACATATGTACTGAACATTAATGAAAAGAAAGTACAGAATCACTTATTAATCCCTTATTAATACGGGATAGTAGATGGACTCTAAATATGGCGTTGATCATATTCATGATAAAGTCGGCACGTATGTAGGTTAAGTATTGCACATTTAAAAATAAACAAAAAAGCAAACTTAAGGTGATCGTAAGGTTAGTAGCCGAATTCCTGTTTACCCAGACCGAAAAGCAGTCAACCTTAATATAATCTGATTAAAAATGATTAATAAAACTGCAGTTATTTATTTCGTAATTAAAATTTACATGTATAATCTTAATAATGCAATTATTAATTCTATATGCATTGATACGGCAAAAATAATAATAATAATAATAATAAGTCGCTTATTATTCAGTGTGATTTGTGTCATTTGTTAACGATTTCGAATTCACATGGTGGGTGTGAATACAAAATGTTGTCATGTTGTAAACTTTGTATTTACACCCACCTAGTAAATTCAAATTTTCAAACATGACAACTGGAGCAAACATTTCGATAATCACACAACAACCTAACATTCAGACATTTTTCTTTAATACGTTCATTTTGATAATAAATCAAATATTTGTCTCAAGAATAATGCAAAGTGAACAATGCAAATATTTGAGATTCATAATTGCTGTACATGTTATATTAATCATATTGTACGGATCAGTTTGGTATACATGCATCAATCTGCACTCGAACACTAAAACGGTATTAAATTCAACACAATTTTCAGTTTTATGTTCGAGAAAAGAACCCGGTTACATTGTATCCGGGAAGTTTTGGAGCACAGATACACGTATGATAACATGGCTATAGATCTGTCAATACTTATCTCTATATTTAGATAGCACGCCGATCATCAGCAGATGTATTATGTGGTTTTGACCTACAATCTTTTACAGAGTTGCCTCAACAATCTCTGTCAAGGTCACAACTTTTGCCAGTTTCGGGCAAAATATATAAATCTACTCACTATAGATTTTGCTCTTTATAAGGTATCAGTCTTTTCTGCATATTTTTTAGTGCTGACATAGAAAAAAAATACTATTTGAGGTGAAAATACGTTTTAAAAATGGATATGAATAAAGGGACTATATTTTTGCGAAAAGTTTCCTTTCCCTGTGTAATTTGTATTATTCTGTGGGTTACTTGGCCATTTCTTTTGGGACTTCTTTTAAGACGTTGACAGAGATTGTTGAGGAATCCCAGGGCCGACAACTCTGTACATCTGTAAGAGATTGCTACAGTTGAATCTCGCATTGAAGACTCGCATTTAAAACCATAAATATTCAGTTTCTTGAAAAGTCTTTTTAATCATCCAGATTCTCACTGAGTACACAACCTTAGTAATCAGGCCATATCTGAACAATCAGGTTGTCTTATTCGCCAGGGATTTTCCACCACCTCAATCGACGGGCCGAAATAAGGCCCCATTGCTAATGCAAAATCAGTACGTTTTTCCAAATTTGCAGTCGAAATTTCGCAACTGAAGTGAAATTACAATGGATTTAAAGAGATTCTTGTATGCTCACATAGTTTTGTGTATATCAAGATTTCTCAATTTCAATTGAATATTGCTAAAATTCCCATTTCAAGAGGCCCAGATCCCATTCCCAAAAGAGTGGAAATCCTTGACATAAAGTTTTCAATATATATATATATATATATATATATATATATATATATATATATATATATATATATATATATATATATATATATATATATATATATATATATATATATGGCATATTTGAGAGATATTGTGAAATCCGGATCTATAATTGCTACATCGGAAACACTCCCTCGCCCGACTTGATCACTAGTTACGCAGTTAAATAAAATTGAAGTTTCTTTTATGTATTTAAAGAGAGCGCACTGTACCTTTGAAACCGATTGGCGTGTTATCAACTTTATATATAAATCAAGAACTTGAATTTAATGAAAGTCAAACATCTCAAAATAAGGCGATACAATTCTTTATCCGTAAAAGAATTTAATTTGTTTGTTTTCATCGGGTTATCGCACCTTTTAGTTTGTGACGATATATACGTCCGTGTAGGAACTTAGATGTGCTCAAATGTTTTGTTTTTCTCTGTGACATTTAAAATAATGTATATCTTGTTATTGGGAGTGATAAAGAATGTTAAGACAGAAGCTTAGAACATATACAAGTAAGTGGGTAATAATAATGATAGATAGATCGATAGACAGATAGGAGGAAGGAGAGATAGGGGATTCTTAGAGAGTGATTATACAATTTGAAATCAACAACATGTATGTATTTGATTCCATTATTCAAGATATGAAATAAAATTCAAATTTGCCTAAAAAAACTGATTCCGCAAATATCGCATTCAATTTCCTAAAAAATATTCCGCATTCGATTATGCTTATGCAAATTTTGTTCAGAAACAATCCTATATAAATAAACGTTTTTTTTTGTACATGTACTTTACTTTCATAAACACCAGGGCCGAGTGACTGGGCATCGCGCTTTGAACCATAAAGTCGACACAGACCTGTGCATGTTAAGCTTATTTTTTTAAAGAAAGTTTTCCCAGTATACTTGCGAAAGACCGGCTGTTCTCTTCCCGGGTACATGACATAAATATACATAAATAAATGTACCCGGTTCTTTCCTCCACAATTAAAACCTGGCCGTGACCATATGACTGACAAATCGTTGATTATGGCGTAAAACACCATTTAAAATTAAATAATATCAACAAGTTGAGAAATCAAAACTCCAACATTTTACATATTTAAGAGATGGTATAAAACAGCTAAACGACGGACGACTAGTTTAGCTCGTCTTTCAAAGACAAGGTTTTCTGATCTACTTCGTTCCTTATACACCTTGGCATATTACGTTTCATATTTGGCGGTTACTGGTGGCGACATCTAGCGCAGATCTAAACATTCACTTAAATTGACCCGACACTGACCCCTGAGCCAGTGAATAGACTTGTGTCATAACCTGCAATTCGCCATTATTCTTTGTTAACGTACTTTCCCCTATATCACGTCGTCGATGAGTGATTGATTGTTAGACGCGTTCGGATTGGCTGCATTAAACGGTAGCTGCAACCAATGGAAATGGACGCCGTCAAGTCACACTATCACACCATACAAGCCAAATCTGTCAAGGTGTGTGAGCAACGTGTTAAGTCATCTTTAACCGACATTTTCGATTAGGCCCTGTTCTCACTGAGGAAAGTATAACTAAAGCCAATATCATCGTAATCAGCTTTTTAATATATAGACGAAAATAAGTCTACTTCATTAAAGTTTTTATTTTCATTTTTACGTCATGTCCTAAATTTTGATTTTACTAAGTGGGAGTGAAAACTTTTAAGTTCTTAATTTAGTATTTCACACACCTAGTAAATCAAGTCGACATTACACCTACATATATCATATTCCGTGTTTATGTAGATTCAAAATTTAATTTGAAGACATAAAATGTGTCTGCCATAAAGAACTCCCATATTTAAATTTTGCTACAGGAAGGCAACGATGACAAATTAAATTTGATAACTCTATTTTAACATGTGCAGTCTCAAATATATATTGTTATGTTACTATAGTCCATGCTCTACCACTAAAAACTGGATACCACCATACGACTGGAAAATGGTTGAGAGTGGCTTAAAGGGGCATTAGCTGTGTTGATCAAAAACAATTATTTCCCTTTTACTACATGCACTTGATGTACAATAACAAATAAGAGCTATACACAAACATAAAACGTCTTATATTGCTATATATTCTGTAAAAATAAGGTCAGGTTCAGTGTGATATTCATATACAGATAGTAAGGCTGAGTTAATCATTTGCAATTGAAAAAGTGTCAAAGCTGGGTTTCTCAAGTAATTTTCACAAAATAGATAGGAATTTAATTTTTTTTTTATGCCTGTGTATATCTCTTTTTTGTTATTGTATATCAATCCATGTAGTAAAAGGGGGAAAGGAAATCTTGGAAAAATGCCCCTTTAAGACAACATCTTAATTCAAATCCAATGTCGTGAAAAGAATGTGATTCGTCCATGTTTTTACTCGGATAATACATAACGATTCTGCACAACGAACGACCATTTCATACCAAAGACAAACTACTTTATAATTCTCAGCGGCTGAGAAAAGGGCCCTTACGACATGACCAATAAAATGTGAGAAATCAAGGAGTTCTTTCTGGTAAAATGTTTTAATTTTGTAGATACATCGCACCAGAAACAAAAAGATAGAGTTGCTCTCACTTGCGATCAATCTCATATAATTATATTTGTAGAATCCATATATGTTCAAGTTTCTGAAAACTTAAAAATCACAATTTCCCCCAAATTGTCCCAAGAATAATAAAAAAAGAAATATTTGCCGTTATCTGCGTATACCATAAACAAAACCTTAATTGAATCGTATACATAGGCTACATTTGTACATGTAACGCCTGTTAGTCTGATGCGGAGAACTTTGCCTCTTTACATGCGAACGGGTGGTGGCCCTCTTGGACTATGTAATCCGCCAATTAACAATCGCTGGAGTGCGTCCTTGTGTCGTATGACAAGGTTTCCGTGTTTTAGCAATTACAAATCTATTTACCGCATTCAGAATCAATAAATATCTTTCTGCATAATGCCCTTGTTTCATTTTCCATTCGTACCCTAAAGCAGCTGCCGCCTTCGAAAAGTTGAAAATACGAAACATCCTGACCCACTTCATTGAAACTAGGGCTTGTTCTGTAGTCCCGAAGTAATCATAAATTCAGGTAATCCTGACACCTGATTGGTTATAATTAAGCTTACTAAAATATTCGAGTATTTTTCATATGATTAGCTAAGCACTCTAGGGTGTGGGAAAATCTGGGGAGTAAGTTCTTGAGTGAGAAAACTCGCCCAAACGCGAATAACATCGACCAGGAACACCACCTTTTTAGCAGGAGTGTGAAGAAAAAAGACGGCAAACTAATGATATTGGACTTATTGATCATCCACGCGTTCAATTTCAGTTTTTTGTTCTCCATGATTGGGCGATATCTGATAAGAACATGTTCTTGCGCTACCCTAGAAACACCAAGTTGTTTCCGCCCAAGGACACCCCAAGTCTTGCCTTGATACCCGTGTTCCAACATGACCGTACACGTTCACACTACATAACCATAAAATCAAATGGAAAGTAACTTTATGAAATTAAATATATAAGCTGTAATAAGTTAAAATCTTAAAATATATCTAATAAAAAATATGAATAAAATTATGATAAATGAACATTCAGAGTTTCCAGTTAATTGAACCAATGCATCGATCAATATTTTTGTATAAAACATATACAAATACATACAAAACGATGAGAAAATTTCAAACTTTCGTAGATGTGTAAGTGATTTAAATATAATTACAAACTATTTCATTGTCAATGCATAATAATAAAAATACTTCGTGGGTAAGTGGTGTAACTAAATAGATCTATCAGTGTATGTATACATATATAGGTCTAACAAAGTAAAGTGGAACACCCTGGTTCAGTAACAATACTGTCTTCTTTCCAAAAATAGGTTATAGAGGTATATCATATTGTCTTGCACGGACTCCAGGCATTACTGAATCTCTAATACTTTTGTGACGACAATTAGCTTGTCACCCCTGTTATGATTTTATTCAGACCCTTTGTCTTTGTTAATTGTTTGTTTATTGTTGTTTAACATCTCACTCAAGATGGACACGTCACCAAATGCCCTGAAGGGCTTCAAATTTTTGCCTATGGGCTACACACTTACGGCCATTGAGCAGTGAGGTTTCTTTTACGTGCCGACACCTTCTGTGACACGCGATCTCGGGTTTAACTGTCTCATCCGAAAGATAGGAAAAACAGCCTGCCGCCGGCTGGACTCGAACTCACAATCAAGTGTCGATCGCGCTACCGACTGAGCCAGGTCGGCTCCGTTGTGTTTGTAAACATGTGCCAATTGACTTTGGTAGACCTATACATGTAGTTATTATTTCTGTTTTTGATTTTGGTTTATATTTTTTAACAGATTGCATAATTTGTGATCCAAGGTCCATAGTAAACGTTCTATGTTGTACTAATATTTGTGCTCATACCTCAGTCTATACGACCCCGATCCCTAAAACAGCAATCGAAACATTAGTTTTGCAAATGAGTAGATGGCCGTGTGGTTACGGTGTCTTGCATCAGATCCAGCCCTGTGGTGCATGCAGCAGCTCGAAAGTTCAAACCGGGCCACTGCGAATTTGTAGTTGTCGTGTTATTTTTGTATTTAGAGAACATTCGGAAGATGAAATAACTGACGTTATTTTTCTTTCTTTTTTTCAATTAACAATTTCTCAGTCTAATATTAACATTACATTACCAACTGCTTAGAGCTTGAACATGTGTCACATATTATGTCTTTTTCCTGAAATTACGAAATCGGAATCAGTTTTTGTCTTCAACTGCATAAGCGTCGGAACCGGGGGGGGGGGGGGGGGGGGGGGGGACCCCCCCCCCCCCCCACTTTTTTGCAAATATAGACATAGGACATAGACGTTTCTGGCGTGTGTATATGTTTTAAGTTGGTTTAGCCCCCCCACTTTCAATTTGCTTCCGACGCTGATGAACTGGATATTCCCTATGGGTTACTTCATCCACAGTGTAAGTTTAGTTCGTACAACTTTCTATGATCTTTTTTCATCGAAGTCAATGTTTGTTTCGCGATCCAAGTTAAAACGATAGTGGCAACACACATGGCGAATTATCTCAATATTTCTATATTTTACCCATTAGTTAAATCCATAATACAATGCATAGCGATGTTACAAAACGTCATACAAAAGTGGTTGCTACAACGCACAATGATGAGCTGAGACAGGTGCACTAAAAAAGAATTATGCTTACACAAGGGGTACGTATAAATAATCGAACAACATATGTACATAAAAGTAAAACTTCGACGTCAACATAGATATATATCTGTGTTGACGTCGAAGTTTTACTTTATATATATATATATATATATATATATATATATATATATATATATATATATATATATATATATATATATATATATTGATGTAACTTTTATAGTTTTCTCAGTAATATTTTATATAAATTCACAATTTTCAAAACATTTATAGATAGTCATTTCTAAAACAACTTTGACAAAACTTAAACTATTAAAACTAAAATTCACAGATCTTAACAGAAAACTGTTGTCACATTCCCTATGAAATGCACAGCCGCAATCAGTTCGTGGTAAATGCACCACCGTAAAATTAAAATTCTCGTTCAAGAATGTAATGCTAACTGTCGTACATCATGTACAAAATTTGTTAAGTATACAAGCTAATGAAAATAAAGATCTGTAGATGGATAAAAGAATAACAAGTATTTAAATTTCATGCCTTTGACACATGATATTGGGTTTGAAACCTTGCATATAGTATGAGTTTGTTTGCAGTACCTATATTCAATGACGCGTGTAAAACATCTATATATTCAAATTACAAAATAAATCTGAATACAAGGGAATTGAATGGAAAAATCATCGGACCGTAGCTGCTGTGTTCATTCACTACACGTCAAGTTAGATTTAGAACAGTTATTGAAACACGCGCGATGTATCTAGGGGTGTTGTACATGTATTAGCAATGCAAGCGGATGGTGCCGGTCTCAAGTCTAGGGTATAAGGTGGATCTGACACGTTTTTGACAAAAATTTGTATTATTATAGTAGATATAAAAATATCACTATTGTTCGGATGATATTGAGTGGATCTTGTGTTGCACTGAGATGTAATCCCTTCAATGTCACAACATATGAAACGTATGCTGAGCATTTGGCAATGGTACAACCACTAATGTCGGATTCGCATAACTTGGCGGGGCGGAGTAACCTCACGATTGTCATACGATTGATTCTACTCACTTTACAGTTATGACAAGGAAAAATATTTTAATATTACCAATCGTACGTACAAGATTACTCTTGCCAGTGTAAATAATATTATAATGTACAGGTACATGTTTTTACTCAAACTTTAAGTTCGTCCAGGTCAAGAAAGGCTCCACCCGGTCAGTTTATATGGATTTACTATACAACACTGACCTGGTACCGGGAATTGAACCGATGACTTCCCGCTTGAGAGTCGGTCAGGCTAGCGCTACTACCTGACTATGGCGGCAACTGGTCTCACACTATGACGGGTACACGTAGATAAATTGACCTATCGCCATTGTCTGACACGTGGCTGTCCATGTGCTTTTTGACGTCATTCGATTGTGATATCATAATCACACAAGTGATTGACGTGCCATTTAATTGTGACGTCATAATGGAACATATTGCCAAACGGTGCCGTGTCGGGCATTTGGCGATAGGTCAGTTTGAACTTATGCATCATTAAAACACAATCGGTGTCGTTATACACACCGCGTGCCTCGCTTCATGTTCGATTCATTACAAAAAGGGCAACATTTTGAGAAGAAGAAGAAAAAAAATCTGGAATAAATATATTTAACGACATTTATCATTTATGGATGTAAATTTGATATATAACTTTGTATCTTAATACGAAATGAAATTGTTTCCCGCATTCTAAGATAGAGAATCTGTGTAATATTTTAGAGACTTTTATTTTATCAGGGTTGGAACCAGGGATTTTCAAAGAAGGGCGTAAAGTTTTTTTTTTTTTTTTTCTTTTCTTTTTTTTTTTTTTTGGTTTTCTTTTTTCTTTTTGTTTTTTTTTCTTTTTTGGGGTGGGTGACAAGACGACGCATGCGTGAAAATGGGGCGTTCATTCTATGTAAATAATGGATATCATCGATGAGAGAACGGAAACGGAAATATTGTTACCAATATGTATGGGGAAACACTTCAGAGAGAAACTGAAATAAACCAAAGCGTTGTCAGAAACATGCAATCGAAAATATACAGCCAAAGTTAGGGTGGATCAGAATTAAAAGTTAGAGGGAAATAAGGGAATAAGATTTTGTCCACCGAGAGTAGCGAGGCGCGAAAAGTTTGGTAATTTATTTCTAATCCTTTTCCATTTTTTATTAAAAGATATATAGATTTTAAATATTTTCGTCAACTTTTGGGCATTTGCTTGTAACTGTACATACATCTAAACTTTGGCGTCCAAAAGGGGGGGCGTACGCAATTTACGCCTCCGTCTTGTATCCGCCATTGTGTAAACGCAGATATTTTCAGTGGAGTCAATTTTGATTTTTTCCATGTAAAACCTTTTGTTTAGGATTCGATTTTGTGGAAATAAAGGCATAGTCAAAATATCTATACGTGTACTTTGTTATTGTTTTACATCAAACTGTCATTTGCTAACTCTCAAACTGGGAATTTAAAAGTGAGCACTGCTATCTTTTAAAGTTCCAATTTAAAAGTTATCAAATGACAAAACCAAGAATTTTTCAGTTTCAGGGAGATGTCACCAGCTTTAGAAGACGCGACACAAATTTTTACCTGTACTATAAACGGACGACAATGAAATAAGGGTTTCTTTACATGTCTCGCCCGAAAGATATGTTGCTTTCAGTTCGTATGCCGAGCGCTTGGAGAAGGAACAGTCATTTTGTAAAGTGTTTGGTATGATCCGATATCTGGAATCGAACCAGGGACCTTCCAATTGCTACTCGAACACTAGTACCACTACACAACCACAAGCAGTGTCTAAATAGTTCGTGTCACTGATATGATGTGAAGTTTTTGTCATCAGTGCATAATTCGCGCGAGCGAGCGAGCGCCTTTACTTTATTCACCATGAAATACTTTTGATTCATATGCGAAAGGTCGCCGACTAAGAAAAATGAAGTGCTGTCCTTTCGAGCGAAACAAGAAAAGATTGTCGATAAAGAAAATTAGATATTGTCATTTCGGGACGAATGGTCGAAACAACAAAATGGTACAAACCAGCCATCGTAAGTTTAAAGGAGGTTAAACAATATTTGAATGATTTGGCGGGTTTAGACCGTGTTTGTTAAAAAATGTTGGTAAACAAATTTGAAAAAAAAATCAAGAATCCCGTTTGATAAAAAATATCAACCTCTTAGTCAATTTCTATGACAGTACATGAATTATAGTGCTAATGAATTATAATTCCGGTAATTTACGGACATTATGTCAATTGTCATCAAAGTACAACAATTCAACCCGTCACCTATCTCGTTCTTTGGCTCTTCAAAGTAAAAACTCAAATTAATGCTAGGTTTACTTCACAATAGATAAAATATTTGTACCGAGTCACCGAGGATAAAAACGTTGTCTTTCAATATCTTATTTATACGTAAGCCTAGACAAATACAAAAAGGATATAATTCGGTTGCTAGGCGAACAATACCTTTTAACCTTGACAGGTGTGTTACATTACCTGTACATTATTGGGAGCCACTCTTGCAAAATTAAATTCTAACGGATGTGGAAGATTATACACCCTTTATTTTATTATTTTTTAATTCTGATGGTAATCGGATGATAACACCATTTGACAATAACCGTCAATCGCGCACTGAACCAGTACTACCCGAGGATCGACTACAAAATAATTCATGAAATGCACGTGTTTACTCACACGTTTTTTGTCCTTTATCTGTTTTTAATATCTGAGATAAAAATAGGGAAACTCTACACTCCTATTTTGGAAGTTTGATTCACAGTAAAATTGTCCCCAGATCACAAAGTGGAGGGTCTAAAATACTTGGAGTCGTCGTGAAGAAATACATCAACGATCTCAACGGACAAAGGGTCGAAAAAAGGGGTGTGGTAAACTACATCCTTCCGACTCATCAATGGCTGGGACAGATAAAAGAACAGGAAACTGTGTAACATTGAACCATCGAGATTTAAAATATTAATTATCAACGAATATTCAAACAACGTTTCTGCGTTGTCGTTCATGGCATTTTAAGCACCTGAAGTGATTGATCTTTCGTCCACCGTTCGGCATACGAAAAATCCAGAGGTCTTGTGGGTGATATCTAAATTCCAGGTAATACGACCTGAGACTGGAAGTCCAGCATAAGTCAACATTTTGGCATTTCACTTACATCATATCCTAATAAACAAAGTTAAAAGATTTTAATACATGTACAAACAAAAATAAGATAGTCTTGACTTTAAATGCACAATTGTTATTCTCTTTAGACCTACTTTGATTTAAGACACAAAATCCCACTATGTCTAGAAGTGCATCTTTAATAGACTAACTACAGAATGATGTAAATGTTCCATACGTTCCCTTCGTTTTGTAGGGAAAAACTACCGTTAATATTTTATGAATGAATATCGAAACTTGAGGTTTGTTTTATGTTTAAACTGGTGATACTTATTTCACTTTTTAAATGGCTTTGTGTTAATTTGACAATTTTGACGAAAAAAATACATCGACGACAGCTAATGTTACTTTGATTTAAGAAAAAAATATTTAAAGTGTATTATTTAAAAAAAAGAGTCTGGAATGAGATATTGATTTTCATATTGCAATCAAACTAAGAACCCCTTCTCTCAAAGTAACACATAGGGATGTCCATATTGCCAATGTCACACCGCTTGCGGTGATCCATCTTCACAAAGTCAAGGTTTTCTAATCCTCTTCGTTCCTTGTATGGGGAACGAAGTGGATCATGGCGGTGGTCTGGTGGTAGTGTGTCCTGGGTGCATACCAAAGACTTAAACTCAAAGTATTGAAAGCACTGAAACGAGGTGACGAATGATACAGCTTTGATTATTCATTGCCTGTTAGATCTGCTGAAGTGAGTGTAGCTCGCTCTGGATTTATTGTTTAACGCCACTTTCAACGATATTTCAGTTATATCGTGGCACGATGATGAGACGCATCTGGAATACTTAGACAGATGCGTCTCATCATCGTGTTCCGATCAAATGCATTATTTTCCGACAAAACTGTATCTAAACATTATCCATTACGTTGGTAGCCATGCAGGTGTCAGCATTTTTAACATAAAATTTATCAGTGAGACGCTTACCGTCCAGTGCAACTGATTGCATAATTAGGTTAAAAATTTAATATTTCTCTCCCTTTAATCATTTGATTATCTTCATGAATAGTCTGCGTAACCAAATTAATTCCACATTTTTTATGAATTAAAAACAATGAACTAGAAATTTTGGTAGCAGCTACATTCTATAACCGTAATAAGCGATACATTGTCCAGACAGAATCGCTGGAACTCTTCGAGATCGACAAAAACACACACATGCACATGTGTGCGACACAAATGGACATCGCAGAAATACCTCAATCGTGTACGCATTATTATTGACTTTATCTTTAAATGTTTGTACAATTATTCATAAAACATAATTGATAAACTTAGTGTCCTTTTTTATTTGCAAAGATCTGCCAGAAGAAATCGTTGCATTTTCCTGTGAACTCTTGTTTTTAGTGTATGTATACTTGAAAGTAAACAAATCAAGGATCAAAATTTTAAATTTCAACCTGAATTTGTAGTTTAGCACCTGTACATCTCGTATTAGACTTAAGTGGATTAAGTTCTCGTTCATGCTCCGATGAGAGATTCTTCGTAGTATTTACTATATTCAAGAAAACTGATATTGAAAATTGTGGTTATTCGACTGTCAGTCATTTTGAATTTCACACCAGCTAAACTCTGTGACATACGTCACCTCCGGTCAAAATGGTAGTGATCGGCTTATGAAAAGAAATTCAAGTCTTTCGGATGGTCTCATATTTTTTCTATGGAGTTGTAGCCATTATATGCAAATTACATCAGAACAAACTACAGCTTTCTACGAGGTTACAATGCTGATTTATTCCATGGCAATAGTTCGTGCACCTTATGTACCTCACGATTAAATCACTACGCCAGATCGTTTAATTATGACAAGTTTATTTTAGTTATTGTAAAAATAGATGGACTTCAGGAGACTTACATTAGAAAGTAACATAAATCAGTGTAAAAAACAGTATATTAATTTAGAAGTCGGACAATAGTTCTGACTTGTTAACGTACTGTCAAAGTCCGACAAGTAAATGAAAAAAGTATATATCTATAAAATCACCGAGGTAGAATCTCGTCGAAAAAATATTTTTCATGCAAATCTCCGAGGTCTAGAAGTGGGCAAAATTTGAAGTCCTGGTTTTGCGATGATTGAATATTTTACTCAGATAACGAGCAGAATCAATAGTAATAGTGTAAAAATTATAGAAAAACATCTTTACCAAGCAGGAAGTGAAGCTTTATCATGTTCCCACGTTTTGATTTATCAGAGGTTTTACCAAAAAGTGGAAACATGATAGCTTTTAAAGTGTCTAAAGAAGACAAAAAAATTATTATTTAAATTTTGTGTTCGTCATGATACAACAATTCCGCAGGGGATAAATTTAGCTTACAGTGGAGCAAGCTCAAAGATTTTTTCGGCTTTTCATTATTAGCAGTAGGACAAATATTTCTCTTTCGTCTCAAAATAAACTGTCTTGGAGACCTCCAAGTAATTATAAACCAGGAATAACAGTAAATACCAGTGATGTATATTAAGTTTTTTATACACAGTAGATGATATAGACCTGTTTTCAGCATTCATTATATAGTTCAGATGAAACGTTCTCTGTAATAAAACATGAAAAAATAAAAAATAAATAAATTTTGTCAATAAAAGATGATTGGTGTGAGAAAATGAACTATAAGCTATTTTGGGGATTTGTGAAATTAGACATTGTATTAGGGTCGAGCGATCAATCACCGAGTAATGAAATTGATGGATGGCTACCTGGTGATGATTTTTATGATAATTTCAAGGCGACAGGTGCGCGGACTGACAATGTGACACATCCCCTTGGCGCGTCGCTCCATGGAAACTAGCAAACCTGCATGTATAATATTAGGCTAATTATCCTAACACCGCATGTTGTCCTCATATCTATTTCACATTTATACTGACCGCACATAATTCCACAATTATAACAATTTTTCTTTTTCATTAATTTAAGGTCGCAAGACTTTCTTGCAAATATTATGAGCCTACATTATCTCTGCAGGTAGAACATTCTTGTAAAAATGATTAACTCCACGGGTAGGGCTTTCTTGTAAATACAATATATTATAAACACACATTCACTCCATGGGTAGCGAGATAAATAATATAAAATATAACACACAATACGCATAATTTATATGCACGTGGTCGTCATACTAACGACATTTCGTCGACCTTTTCGGGTTCATAAATTTTATAAGTTTTGATAAAAACTGCACGAAAGCTACTTACAACATTTATTCCGAGTATGTCAGAAATAGTTTTACTTCAATGGACAATGCATGTCACTCCATGTGATAAGAAGTACTCGGTGGTATTTTTGTGAAATAGGTCTTTATCATTAAACACGTTGGAAATAAAAAAAAAAAACCAAGGTATCATACTTGGTTTTACATTAGTTACAGTGGCAACGGAGATATTTAATTTTGATATCTTCTTCGTAGCCGTTGTAACTACTTACTACGGTTGAACTTTGTCAGATGCACTATTTTGCATATATGTGGGAAAGAAATTCAGAGAAAATGTTTATAGACTTCATGCATAATAATTCGCGTCCACAAATGTACAGACTCAGTGAAAGAAAAATATATAAATGTACAACATATCCTATATAGATCTCTGATTTTCATTTCAACTTTTAAATACATAGTAATATAGTCAGTTTAGGTCCCATAAACAGGTGGTGTGCTCTTTCGCTGTAACTTTCTTGAGGATGGAAGTCTCACTACATGAAGGAGTTTGGGAGGTCCAAGTAAAATTTATCATAGATTAGAATTTGTATCTGTATCTCAAGAACAACCTAGTTACCTACATGTAAATCTGGACCCAAAGTCACCAACTTTACTTAATACTCAAGCTCAATCAGTCAATGATTTTTTTTTATTCTAAGGTGGAGGACACAAAAGGTATGCTGTCGGCCGCGTATACTTCATATAGGCTAATAGACTGTAGCCTACACACAAAGAGTCTCCCTCCCTCAACTACCCCATCTGGCCTTGAATGAAACCTGCGGCTTCATCGATATCATAGCCTACACATATATGCCGCTGGCTGTAACAGGATATCTTTATATCTATATAGCATTCAATTTCAAATAATGATAACAAGTATTGCTCATTTGAAGAAAAGACTTCAGAATTAGCAAAAATATATACATGTAGTTTTGAGTCCATACTCACAGATGCCAAGATTAAGCAAAGTGCACAAATTTTGACATGTGCTATGGACTGAAACCAGTGCAATAAATTTTTTTTAATGTTCCACATAGGAGAGTTGAACACTCAATATGTTCACCTCTAAGGGGGGTAACAAACCTTATTTAGGGACAATTAGAATTGAGAATATGAAAATGTTCATAATGTATATGCAAGTTTATCCACAACACACTTTTGAACATGGACCAAAGGCATTGGAAGCCAACAAGTCATCTGAACATCTCCATAAAATAGCGACTCACCATTTTTTGCAAAGAAAATGTAATGAATTGAAAAATGCACACAAATTCAGCTTCAGTATATCTTGAAAACATCCAAAATGTCCTAAAGCAGCAGCATTGTTACATGTTGGGCCAATGATTTTCTATTTCAAATTTGCCTCAATACTGATTTCAGTATTGATGAATTATGTTTGCTTTTCTGTTGTTCACAAGATAAAAAACTAAAGACATACTTTAAATAGAGAAATTCAATATTACAGACTCATAATCATATGTTCGATAGTCTGCCGGCTTATAATACTGGATAAATACAGAAATTTAATCAAATTTCAACCATCAATATTTTATGACATAATTTCCATGTTGTAAATGTCAAGAGAATTCTATTCATTTATAAATACCTGCTAAGAGAGTGTAATTAGTCATGTTCAGATCATGCATGCAACAATGTGTTAACATTGCAACTCATACTAAGATATGCCACACCCAATTCCATTCATGAATACAAAAAGAAAATAGCTGAGCAATATTTACAGCTCATGAGGCCCAAATTGATTGATAATACAGACAATAATACATTCAATATTTAGACAAAGGACATTTACATTCAGACAAGTAGAATTGCAAAGTGCCCACGCTGCAGAAAAATAAAAGTTTGTCCTAATTGTTAACCTCTGTATTCACAATGCATTATCATGCATACCCTAGTAATACATGTATACTTCACGAACATACAGCATAGAATGTCACATATATCTATAGGTCGTACCTGATAAGTTTTTACAAACACAAGAGTCTAAATCATATCATAAGAGGAGTGATAAGCTACTTGTCCATACAAAATACCTAGCCTAAAGACCACCTCACCTGGGAGACCACCTCACAATTAAGACCATGAATTTACAGTTTATTCATTAGTATAGAATCAGTAAAGAACCTCACTTATGAGACTAATCAGACCACTTTGAGTCAGTCAGTTAGGTGGTCTTAATAGTGAAGTTCTACTGTAACACCTCACTAATCGGACCACTTTGAGTCAGTCAGTTAAGTGGTCTTGATAGTGAGGTTCTACTGTAACACCACTAATCAGACCACTTTGAGTCAGTCAGTTAGGTGGTTTTAATAGTGAGGTTCCACTGTAACACCTCACTAATCAGATTACTTTGAGTCAGTCAGTTAGGTGGTCTTAATAGTGAGGTTCCACTGTAACACCTCACTAATCAGACTACTTTGAGTCAGTCAGTTAGGTGGTCTTAATAGTGAGGTTCCATTGTAATTGTATTAGAGCTACATTAACGAAAGGCAATATGTTTTACCTGTACATGTATACACGTATTTATGAAAATAGAGAGTATTGTTTTGTTTTTAGACAGAACTCGGATGTGCTACTTTAACAAGGTAGACCTTTACCAGTATAAACATACCAACACAAGAGTAGCATGCCAACAAACTGCAGTCAGGGTCACATGTATACATGTACAGACATACCAACAAACTGCAGTCACTGTCACACACATACATGTACAGACATTTCAACACAACAAGGTTATATACCGACACTCTGTACAGTGTCACACATATACAGACATACCAACACAACAAGGTTGTATACCAACAAACTGCAGTCAGGGTCACATGTATACATGTACAGACATACCAACAAACTGCAGTCACTGTCACACACATACATGTACAGACATTTCAACACAACAAGGTTATATACCGACACTCTGTACAGTGTCACACATATACAGACATACCAACACAACAAGGTTGTATACCAACAAACTGCAGTCAGGGTCACATGTATACATGTACAGACATACCAACAAACTGCAGTCACTGTCACACACATACATGTACAGACATTTCAACACAACAAGGTTATATACCGACACTCTGTACAGTGTCACACATATACAGACATACCAACACAACAAGGTTGTATACCAACAAACTACAGTCAGGGTCACATGTATACATGTACAGACATACCAACACACTGCAGTCACTGTCACACACATACATGTACAGACATTTCAACACAACAAAGTTATATACCGACACTCTGTACAGTGTCACACATATACAGACATACCAACACAACAAGGTTGTATACCAACAAACTACAGTCAGGGTCACATGTATACATGTACAGACATACCAACAAACTGCAGTCACTGTCACACACATACATGTACAGACATTTCAACACAACAAGGTTGTATACCGACACTCTGTACAGTGTCACACATATACAGACATACCAACACAACAAGGTTGTCTACCGACACTCTGTACACAGTCACACATACATGTACAGACATACCAACACAACAAGGTTGTCTACCGACACTCTGTACACAGTCACACATACATGTATAAGACATACCAACACAACAAGGTTGTATAACAACACTCTACAGTGTCACACATACATGTACCAAAATACAAATACATGTATCATTGTTTGTCATATATATATATATATAGTAAAACCCTTTCTTGACCTGGACGTGTTTCAATTTTAGGTACATGTAATAAAGCATAACATTAAAATTACACTGACTAGAGTAATCACTCCTACTTGTAATCAAACATAGGAGAGTATCCAGTGAGGAATAAAACGTTTCTGTTGGGCTTGTCATAACTGAAAAGTGAGTAGAATCATCCGTATGATAATCAAAAGATTACCCACCCGGCCATCTTACGTGATGCGGACAATACCACACAAACACAATGATAATAGATAGTACTATATAATCAAAAAGCACCTTAGTTACGGAAACAAATTACAGACGTACATTGTAAAGGATGTAAAGGTTAACCAAAACACCTAAGAAGTTAACATTATAGATACCATCTATACAATAATATATTACTACCTGCAAACACAAAAAAACCCTTCAGGTCAACAATTTACAGGGGTAAAACAACAGCAACAACAAAACATATGATAATGATATACCACCTATACATGTATGTACATGTATTAAATAAACAAAGAAATTACTAAACAAAAAAGAGAGCCAAATAATGTTGTACTTAAGCAAAAGTAATTCTGTACTAACACACACACACACACACACACACTGTACACACCCACACACACAAACACACACATTGATGTAAAATTTAAATAGTACTGTCTCAACACATAATTCTTTAACAAAAAGCACTAATTGGACTTGCACCTAATTCAGTACCTGCAGCACCCTGCAATGCATGAAATATATTTAGCACTATTCTAGCTCATGTGCCAGTGATATACACAACACACAATGCCATTCATGCTTAAAAATAGCACTTTTTAACTGTATACATGTAGCTGCTTAGCATGACAGCATCTAGTACTTGGAAGTTAAAAATATCACTACATTTTATGTATCGGTTTATAAGGCGCTTGAAATAAAATACATCATTACATGTACATGTAGTTTCAACTGCCATTTTGATAACTGGTGATTTCTTCCACAAGTGCATCCAATTTGTCAAGTTGGTTGGTGCTTTCATAATGGTCTATCAACTGTGTATAATGTACCATTTGTTCTTCTGTATTGTCCAGCTTCTTTTTCTGTCGATAGGACTTGAGCATTTTTGCTCTGTATGCATCTTGCAGATCACCAACCACTTCATCTTTGACCATGTTTACTTGTTTTGTAACTTCTGCTATTCTTTTTTGCATATGAGCAACTGCAGTTTTCCTCCTTTTTTCAAGTGCTTGATTCCTCTGTTTCCATATAGTTTTCACCAATTCTGTGAGAGCTTTGCTGACATATGGTACTGCAAATTCTGCCACATCTGTTATGTCATTGAAATCATCCATCACGTGATCAATGATCAATTTCATATTGCGACTATGAATAGCCTCCGGCTCCGTTTTTTCAGAATCATTTTCCACTCCACCTTTGCTCAATACTTCGTTTGCCTTTTCTTGAACGACAAAAGCTTTTTCTTTCACACAAGCAATATTATATTTCTCATTTTCTAATGGATCATGATGCTGTGAATTTCTTTTGGTTTCAGATTTATTCAAATTTTCTTTCGACAAGCAGTTATAGCCCTCTGCCTCTGAAGAGCACCCAGAGTCATTTGTGTCCCTGGCATGTTCAACACTGCCTGTACAAGACTGCAAACTTGATTCTTTTTCCCCACTTATATCATCACCTACTGGTTTACTTTCAACTTTGGATTTATTCTTTTTTTTCTTTTGTTTCTTTTTCTTTCCATTTGTTTTCACATTTTCTTCTTTCGCCACACACTCATCACTCTTACCACTGTCATCACCAAAGATGTGGACAGGTTCTAGCCCAACACGATTACAATAAACTTTTATTCGGGCTTTACAATAAGGCATCTCATCTAGATAATTTCTATAAAGTTTTTTCTGAAGGAAATGTTTATCTGCTGTTCTTATACCCCGTTTGCCTATTTGATAACAGCGAACTCTGACTTGTGGGGGCACTTGGTACTCATCAGGATTGATAATTAGGTCATTTGTTTCTTTTGACCCAGTTATGGTGACTTTAAGGTCAGCAGCTTTTTGCTTAAATTTCTTTTGAATCCGACTCAGCTCTTCAGATTCTTTTGCCAACCGCTTAATCATTTCATCATTGTACTTTTGTCTAAAATCATCGAGTATCCCGTGCATCGAATTTATCGTTTCTTTCATCAGTGATAGAAAAAAGTCGTAAGCAACATGAAGTTGTTTGTAATCATCATCGAAATAATTTGGGTCATTGACATTTATTTTTTTTAAATCTTCTTGTTCTTTCAGAATCGCGCCAAACTTGTTCATAATAAGGTCGCCAGAATATAAATGTAAGTCTTCTGACGCGGACTGAGCTTGAGTTATCACGTCCGTATTTTCACACTTCGTACATTTTAAGATATATTTCCCGTCTGGTGTTTTCTCGCCGTGGAAGGGGGCAAGACAGTCTCGACAAAACAACGAGGGTTTTTTTGTTAAGGGCGTGTTCTTTACTATACCCAAAATCATATCCGCAGTCTTCTCAATTGAAAAATCGTTGTCTGACACTTGGTCGGAATCATTATCCTCATTTTCGACCAGCCAGGCCTCAAATTGTTCGTCGTTTCCACTCAGGTTTTCCTCGTGTTCCGCCATATTGTTTTGCTATGCAAATGAAGCGAGGCCCACGAAGGGGATCATACACTCTAGAAATCTTTGTATCACTAAAACCATTTTGTTATCATAAGGTATTAACTTAGTTACACAAATGTAATTCGATTTTAAATGGTGATCAAAACACTTCCTTCTGAATACAGACAGGATTATTGTACCACAAAAAAAAATCTCACGGCTTCTCTACAAAAATAACTAGGATTCCCTGTTTGTAATAAAGCTAGGTTTATTTACTCGGAGGCCCGAACACAGAAATCGGTTTATCACTTGATTGTAATCTCGGTGTAAAACCAAACCATAACAAAATATAAAGAAGCCAATATGTAAATGTATAAAAACACATACGTTCATTTATTCTTCTTACACATACAGATAAAGGTAAACCCAAACTGGAATGTTTATTATATATATGCATGCACACTTTTCTCTTTTTACCTGAATTCAAATTTCTTATAAAGGTTGGGAAAAGTACTTAATATCTATTAATCACGATACTGTAGCCAATGACATGTTTTAAGAGATACAATTCGCCAACTGATACATACATTTTGTATATCTGTAATGCCAGGTAGACTACTTAAGTTTTTGTTGAAAACAGAATCTTAAGAATCTCGTATGCACATGAAGTGTTCAGTTTCGACATAATTATTTACATATTATAAAGTCAAATTTAGTACAAGGTATTTTGAAAATTCATTATACCGCAGTACTGTATGCGACAATGAATTTCAAAATGCTAAATTTTAGTTTAAACATATTTTATTTATGTCAAATATACACACAATAATATCAATACAGTAAAAATGCATTTGACAGAATAGGGATCAGAAAAGAAAAAAAGCTAAGAGCTTATGTAAATTCTTTTCCCAAGTGTTTTAGTAAGCTAAATTTGTAGACAAAGTCGACCATATTTGTGAGTAGACTGCAGAGTTAAATATGGAGAGAATACATTTAATTTGTAAGAAGGAAGAAACAGAAAAAACCCCAAAACAGAATCGTACATAAAAATGGTCATGTAATGGAATTGTCGTATTTAGAAGTAAGCAGATGGATAGATGAACAGGACAAAATTAATTAATTAATAAATCTGAGATTTGAAAGTTTTACCACTATGATTGTAGATCTAATGCTAAATTTTGAAAATATGAGTCGAGCACTGTTAGTATATATAGAAAATAATAGAGCAATATGATATTTACCATTATTTTCTCGCATATTCTTATTAAGAGCGAAAATTATTCCAAATTACAAATTACATTTACAAACCACATGTGGTCCTATTGTCAACATGAATATTAGTTTCAAGAAATACACTAGTCTGGGCCATCAATATTCAAATGTAACGGCATAAAGTGTGTGTGTGTGTGTGTGTGTGTGTGTGTGTGTGTGTGTGTGTGTGTGTGTGTGTGTATTTTAACTTTAAAATCATGAAAAGTTGGTTGAGCTTGGGTACCGATGATTTTCTACTAGGTTAGCGTACATATATCAAGACTCATTTAGTTTAGGCCTCCCTTTGAGGTATGTGGTAGAAGAGACGTGTTGCCCGGCACATTTCGATGGATACAGGTTGTTTTATATGTAGATTGAAAGGTACTTTATTGAGATTGCATAATTTTTATTTAAATGTTTTCTTCTTTTAAGAATCATCAACATTTGTGATCATCCCATTTTCCTTACTATTTAATACATTTTGTAGCTTCAAATTCTGTAGAAAAAAATGGTAGCAAACAGCAGCAATATTAGCTTTATATATCGCTGCAAACAGTTATGAAAACTTAGACATTTCATAAATCAACATCTTCCACATTTTTTCGAAATTTTACAGGAATTCAACACCCACTACAAACCCTTCTGAATTGAGCAATAAAGTTATTTGGATCCATATTCGCGAAAGTTATTGCCTACACGGTAAGCGTTAATCTCTTGTAATAACTCTACAAAAATTTATGATTCATAAAATTATAAGGGACACAGTCAAAATATGTGCATATGTATATTTATATTCTGGGGTCAACAAATTAGTAATAGATTAGCTAAAGGATTAGTATGAATGACCTAATTCAGTCTGGTTTAAAACAGGTACCTATCGCGTATAACATACTTAAGTGCCCCAGAGAACTTAAAAATCACATAAAGCATAGCCTTATATAGAAGTATTAGAAATTCCTAATTTAGATCTGTAACATACTTAAGCTTTTAGAAAATAAAGTAAATCTGTTTAGTACTTCCTGTTAACGAGGAAATAAAACCAGGTAAAATTACCTACCTATTTGTCTATCAAAAAGTTAAAATAAACTTATTTTTGATAAATTATTAAAGATTTTATTGAACCCTTGAATTCACGAAGTTTTACCCATTGGCCATCATTCATTATTAGAAAATATATTAATATTACCCTGTATATACTTACGATATTTTTGAAATTTTAGTTGATAAGTGGGAAGTATCAAAAAATAAAAATTGTTAAGTATATTTGGTTCATTTTGATGATGGTTTGAATAATATGTGTAGATATTCTATATATAATATTAATAGAACTAAAACCGAACTGTGAATATTATGTACAATAACAGAAGAGTTGTCTCCCTCGTCATGTGTTACACCACGCAATGACCTATGACCTATAGTCTACTAATACCTGGTTGGTTGTTTTGTTAGTTTGAGGACACATGTCAGTGTAGATGGTTGAGTGAATGTTGTAAGAGTTCACACACATTTCGAAACCTGCGTCCAGTCCGGGGAATAGTGAAACTATTTTCAGAGAGTGAAATATTTGAACTAGAGAAGACATTTTAGACAAACTATTTGAACTAATTTTCATTTATTTTTTGTTCATCGCAGACGGCGGATTATCCAACAGGTGTTGATTTCTAAGGAGGCGGTTGTAGGATATGTCGTAAGTATACACTTTCTAATAGTAGATATAATACATGTACAAACGATTCGATGGTGATATCGCGTAGTTGACATATGTTACAAATGAGAAACTAACGTTTCAGTGTATTTTATCTATTTCATGAAACAAGAGTAAACACCCAAACACTCAGTATTTATAAAACAACAAATCCCATGACTCGTTCTTGGTGACAAACGGGACTCGATACTGACGATAGTCTAAAATATAGGTAGCAGGTTAAGCCTGCAGTTCATATGAATTGTATATATAGATCTAGTATTTATAATCGTGTACTATGGTTGTAGCCTGTCTAAAATGACACGGACAGTATGCAAGGATGTACTTAGTCAGTCGTTTTCACTGACAATTTTAGTTAATCGTCAGGTAAATTATTAACACGCGTACGAGATCTTGTATTGTTTGGTGATGTGTCTTCGCCGTCTAGACAATCCAAACACAATGTTTGACTGTTTTATTTCTTTTACTTTATCACGAAGTCGGTAAAGTAGGTCTAGATTAAACGAAAGTGTACAGATACGAGGTTTCCTTCAATTTATTGGACATCTAGAATCCACTTTAACAGACTGTCACTTTCACGTATATATAAGTTATAGGAAAAATAAAATTTCATAACGAATCCCCGCTACTAAATAGGATCTAGATCTACTGTAATAATTTGATGACAACGATATCCTGATTTTCTTATTATAATCAATATAATCAAAATTATCGGTCATCAGTTCAACAAAAGAAACTTTAAGTATAGAGCAATTTATTCTATTTACATTTGATTGGCTTCTATAGATGCAATGGTTTGATTGATGTTCGATGGATTTCCACAATTCGTTGGATACCTGTTCAGTTAAATTGTACCTCTTTATCGTCTATGAGCGGCTGGCCTATGACTTATTCAGCCTTCCAGCGATTGACCTTCTATCATTCGATAAATTTTTATAACAGGCATAAAACAGTTATCTCCAGGCCAGTATTACGTAATAATACAAGCTGTAGACATACCTTGAACCTGTCAGACAAGTCCTAATTAAATGCTATGTAAATTATGTACCAATACTCCCCTTCAGTCCCTCTTTCATTTTTATGTGATAAGTACTCCATAATACAACTAATTAGCGAAATATTAACTTGAAAAGATAGACATACATACTTTCCTTCCTAAAGCTATTGTTATACTTTTAACTATACTTACAAGTTACAATTAGAAATCCTGATTTCATTACAGGTCATTTCAGTGACCTATGTAATAATGAAATACATTTGTACATGTAATTTAGGCCTACCTTGTCAGAGCTCCAGATAAGATTTTCAGGTAAAGGATATTTCACTCCCAGAAATGAAATATAAAGGTAAATCAAAATTCCTAAAGGATTTTTTTTAATACTTAAAGGGTGTTTTATATAATTACATATAAATTGTCACTATTACAATTTATAACTTTAATTTCCAATAAGTAATTTCACCCCCAGTTCTAATTCCAAAGTTGATTTTCATATTTTTAAAGGGTAAAGACCCTCTTACTCCCCTTATCTGGAGCTCTGCCTTGTGTTTGGAATAAGTAAAGTAGATGGCTATTTTTTAATTGATGGAAAGAAGACTGAAGATCTGTTTAGATTAGTATACTGCATGCATACTGGTATTTTGTTTATTTCATTCACCGATAATGTGAAAATGTTATTTTTTATGTTGGTAGCGAATGCTTATATAAGAACTTCGGTATGTATAGTATTTCTGGAGTATTAAATGTCAACAACAACATAAACAAGTGAGAATTAATAGTAATTGTAAGCTTAAATCTTTGTTTTCTAATCTGTGATGTCGAACATTTTACTTCTTTGTTGTAGAGTGGCACTGATCCATCTAATTCCTGGCGAATTCGTGGATTAATACATGTATACGATTATCCACCAAGTCTTATAAATTAACTCTGTTAGTGAACCGATTTCCTTTACCCTAAACACGTCTACTAGTCTAAGGGAGGTAACCCTTACAATGTCTTCTTCTTGTCTCTTGTTACCGTGCATGATAGGTGTCAAATGTCATCAATTAAATCAAATGTAATGACAATTCTAAACAGATAAGTTTTTATGTAAATGTTAAGCAATAACAGAGTTAATCACGTGTTAAAATATTATCTAGTTGTTAAGATTCAATTGAACTGGTGTGTGTATTAACATACCTGTAATTAACACGCTTTTGTTCTAGATAGGTAAAGTCTGTACCTGTTCAATAACTCGATGACCTGTTAAATGATTATTCGTCTGTTTGACATTTTCCCATTATATGAAGGCGTTCGAGAGTAAAAACTTATTTCCATATCTTTGAAAATTCAGTGATGTGCAATGCGCTCCATACATAATATAACTGGTTTTAAGGCGTCGCTTCTTTTTAAAAGCATACCTTGCTATCTGCGTGATGGATAGCGTCGTAAATCCGTGGCGTGCTGATAACTTACTTACCTGTTGCTAAGCTGTAAATCTCTGGACGTGATGGCAAGATTTGCAAAGAGTATAGTTTTATAGAAATGTACGAAAATCGGGCTAATAATAAGACATTGACTCTTGGTTTCGTTCAAAATTCATCCGAGTGAAATTATTTTAAATAAGATTCACTGCATTTTCACAAGTAACTTGGAATATTTATACACCAGGGTCCAGTTGCACAACAGGTTATTAAATTTAATGTGAAGGTAACCAATGTAAAATCAATGGACTAACTGTAAGTTAAATTTAACAACCTGTTGTGCAACTGGGTCCAGAATAATAGAACGAAGTCCACACGGGGTAGGGGAATAGCCCCCCCCCCCAGTTATAGCTTTATATCGCTGGTAAAACGTAAAATGATCCATATAGAATTTGAAATCTACATGTAAATGTAAAATGATAATACATTATAAATATATATGAGTATGTAAGAAATGTTTCTCACAGCATTATCTAGTAAAAGCACATAGTGGAAGACATTCTGAGTTGCAAGTGGGTCATTGAAAGGGATGCAATCAATTTTATGTACATGTAATCGACAGACTTAGGAATACCACTTTCACATTATCCCAACGGATCATACCAGCAAATTTCTGGTAATTACTCCACGATTCATCACCGTATGATATAGCGCCAGTATTTACTGGATACAGAATTTACACACATGGTACTATAGGAATGCAGGTCATTGACCAACACTATGCGAGATCTTTTGTCTGTAATTTTGTGACCTTTATTAGCGATTACTAGGTATAATTTTCAGTCACTATATTGTTAAGCGTTATCGACCTTACGCATCGCCAATTTCCTATTGTGACGGTCACCCGATAGCCAAATTGCCATTATCACACAGAACGCAAGTTCATGCATTCCAACCCCTGACTTCAAAAAACCCTAACACTTAAAAAAAAAAAGGGTTCAGCGATGGGTGACAATGTTTTATTGATGGTTGATGGATACGTCGGTCTAAAACGTCTGTGCACACGATGTGCGAGTCGACTTTATAGTGTTTGAATTCGAGTACATGTATATAATAATACATATGTATGCATACGGACAATTGTTTGAATTGGCAGACTGTATAAATACATAATGGTGTATATATGTATACATGTATATTATATATTTACATCGGATGCCAAAGATATAAAATAGCCTATCACGAGATGTCGACGTGAGACAGACAGTTTATAAATGTCAATTGTTGACTTATCCATCGAGTGAAAATTTTTCATAATTGGATAATAAAATAGATCAAATAACATTTATTTATTTGTTTTTGTATCTAAACAATCTAATAAAGCACGGCTTTGTATTAGGAGAGGACTGGGCTGGTTTGCCCACGAGCCTAAAGCGTTAACTATTGGACATTTTACATATGTTGAAAGACTTGGATTGGGCAGAGATTCTCCCTGGACCGATCCCTATTTAAAAAGTCTTTGATACGCTAAGATAACTGAGTGACTAATGTTACGTTTTCAAAAAATTTCTGTTGCCGGGTTGTAATCCGAAAAAATACATTATTGTCAACTAGAAATCGATTACTAACAGGGGCATTAACGCAGACACATACACACGTAAAAAAAACCAAAAAAACAAATTTCATTTAAATAGAATCGACATACATTCCAGACACCGCGATGCTTGTTATGCTGATCAAGTAGTTAGCATGTTGCTATGCACGGTCATACACGTTCTCTGGGTATATATAAGAACTCAGTTACGAGTCTATTTTAATGTTGTATTATATTGTTATCTAACTATCTATAATCTCAAACTTTGTTTTTATATTTTATTTTCAAAACACATATACATAACACAAAGGACATTGGGATATGACATTCACACACCTTTCACTCAACAAAGACAAACATACATTGATGAGTATGATAATGAGCTATAATCTCAAACTTTTTTACAAAGGAAATGTTGCAAATAATAATAATAATGATAATAATAAAGAAAAAACCCAACATTTTAGCAATTTGTAAGAAAACCCCAACATATTTTAGAACAGTTACGAGATATACGTACTAGGCTTCTCTTTTTAGACCAATTGATACCGACCTATAAATGTAATACGTATCGTTTAGATAAGGACGGGTGTAACTGTAAGTGTATTGTCTTAATCAAACCATGAAATCTCTTTTATATTATCTAAAAACATGATACGATAAAATACTAAATGATATATTTCTTTGTTTAACAGGGTGGTGTGGATTTTCGGGAGTTGGGCCAGTTGGAACAAACTCCGAGGAAACGATGACGATGATTGGGTCGATCGTATGAACCACTTGTATACGGTAGTGATACTGTGTGTCTTCGCCGTGTTCACTGGTGGCGGACAATATGTCGGGAATCCGATTGAGTGCTGGTGCCCAGCACAGTTCACGGGGTCATATGTCGCGTATACGAAATCCTACTGCTGGATTAAAAATACGTACTACATCCCACTGGATGAACCAATTCCAGTTTCTCACAATACCCGCCGTCAGGAGGAGCTGTCATATTACCAGTGGGTTCCCATAATCCTCGTTTTCATGGCGTTTATGTTCAAGTTCCCTTGCCTGGTATGGAGACTGCTCAACGGCTACTCTGGAGTAAATTTGGAGAAAATTGTTAACATGTCTGCTGGAACCCAAACTGCTGAACCTTCAAAGCGTGACGAGACCGTGAAAAATATTGCACTATATATTGATCGTTGGTTGGAAACCCATCGTCAGTACCATTTCAACTTTGTTGTACGTATGCGCCAGAGGATATCCAAAGTGTGCTGTTTTCTATGCAGTAAACGTGAGGGCACTTATCTCACCGGGCTTTATATGTCAGTTAAAATTTTATATTGCATAAACGTCATATGCCAATTCTTCATCCTAAACGCTTTCATGGGACATGGCTTTTATTCCAATTACGGATTGGAAGTATTGAACGGACTTGCACAAAATTGGGAGATTCAAGAATCACCTAGATTCCCGCGCGTTACACTCTGCGATTTCGACATTCGTCAGTTGCAAAACCTTCAACGATGGACCGTCCAATGCGTCCTTCCCATTAACTTGTTTAATGAGAAGATCTTTATATTTTTGTGGTTCTGGTTCGTTTTCGTTGCCGCCCTAACCTGCGGAAACTTCGTTTTCTGGATATGGCGAGTGTTAGTGAAACAGAACCGAGTGGCTTATATCAAGAAATTCTTGAAAGTAAGAGATGAATTACACGGAGAGGATGATAAGAAAATATGCCGGAAGTTCGCCGATCAGTACTTGCGTGATGACGGTTTATTCGTTTTGCGGTTAGTAGCAAGAAACACTAACGCCATTTTGTTGACTGACCTCGTTATGAATCTGTGGGGCATTTATAAAAACAAGCCTCTAGTGAAAAAAACAATGAGTGACGATTACGGCGAACCACTAGCTTGAATATCATCATGTTTAGGCCAGAGTGTTCTATAAACTGCCAGAGGCTTTGCCATTTAGGATGTTGGAACGTATGACCACCGATCTGTGCCTACCCATTCTATGTAATTCTGTTGAACGCTGGAATAAAAAAATGTCCAGAAAAAGAAAATTATGCATTTACTTGCTAGTTAGGAATAGTAAACATTAGTAGTTTTACTTGTTTTATTGTTTTCAATTTTTTAAAAAAGAAAATGAACTTTTTTAGAAGACAAATGCGAAGTATTTGGCAAATGCACAGATTTGGACTCCTAAAGCAACTATTGAACAGTTTATTTTCGTCATGTTGAAAGCCTCGTTTCGGTGCTAATGCTGATGACCTTACCAGTGGATTTTGTGAGGATGTAAACAAATTTTTACTTGCTGTATGCAACTGATCAAATTACGTCATGTATATTTTTGTATGCTAGTCACACTGTTAGGGAAACTCTAATAGGTGTATTGATAATTGATCATTATATGTAACACAATATAGCGTGGTACAAAAGGGGCGTAACTGTGGAGAAAAGGGGCATTACAGAGTTTTCGGATATTACACCCAATGTGATATTTACAAATAGTGAATGGGCATTTATGTATTCAGTCGTAAAGGGATTTCTGTACATTCCATGGAATCGGTCTCTAAAACAGATGTTAACGGGACAAAAATACTTCACTATATCCCTGCTAGAACATTCCTAAATTCACAAAGTTTTACGGTGTACATGTAAGTTGCTTGGTAAAATAGTTTTAGCTGCCTTCTGCCATGCCAAAAGTCGCCCCTTGTAGACGCCTCTTGTTCGTGTGTAAAATGTCTACTACTTATTTTAATTGTTCATTTTAATGGATTTGAAAGTTTTGTATTCTAAATGCGAGACTGTAACTTCACCATGTACAAAATATATTTTTCAAGCATTTTATATATTTCATGTTAATTTTTGTGATTGGCCAGTCATGTTTTCACCCTATTCTCATTTTACTTCATTGCTGTAATTCAAATAATGATTTTCTAATTAGTTGACAAATTTGTAAATTAAAACTTATGGCAGAATCAAATATTTATCTTAATTATGATTGTTATACTTGGGGAAATGATGGTAATAAGGATATTAAACATTTCTGTGATAAATTTTGTAATTTTTTCTCCTGTGATCGTTTTTACAAAGTTATTTAATTTTAATGTTTCGGGTTACACTGGCATTCAATGCATCAAACTATGGTTTTCTAAATATTTTCTTTATTTCATGTTTTTTCTTTGGCATCACAATAGATAAAATTTATTTTCAGTTGTTTTAAGATTTGCATGCCATTTTGTGTTTTATTCAAATTTGCCAAGAAATCGTTGGTTTGAAGTAAAGACGCTGCCGCAACATTAAATCGTATCTAGTCTTCGGGTTGTATCTAGACTTTTTAAGTAAATTAGTGATCTCTGACGTATATGTATACGTAAGTAAATGTGTTCATGTATGGATGAATCTTGAGATATAGAATGTATAATAAATGTGCCTTTTCATTAACTTTGGTTTGCATGAACCTGTCAGTGAGTCATTATTTTTTTATATAAATATCAATTAGTTTTTTATTGGTGTATTTTTTATCTTGAATTGTAAATTTTATTATCTGTTTTTCTTTTGTTGTCAAAAGATAGGTTGTTAAATGGCTAGTTTGACTTGAAATTTAGTAATTCTAAATCTGGAAAGTTAGTTGTCATCTTCTATTGATTATTTATTTTCTTCAGTTGGTTGTGTTTGGGTTATTTACGAAAATTATTTATTAGTACAATATTACCATGTATATCAACAGAAAGTTTCAAACAGAAATGATTTGGTAAATGTGTGATGCCATAGATATAGGAATTATACAGAATTGTAATAAATGACCACTCTTCATATTTCCATTACCATTTGTACCACACATGATTGCATTAATGAATTCATAATGTATTTTAAATACCATCATACATATTTTATTTGTTTAATATTTGTTTCATGTTTTATGTAAACAAATGAGTATGATTGATTTATATCTGAAGCTATGCAATCTGGATGCTAAACCAGAATTTCTCTTCCAAAAGACTTAGTGCCTTAAGTGTGTGTTGGAACAATACCTAAATATCATTAATACATGTAGCACTTCATGAAGATTTTACTACTTATTTTCACAGACATTTTGTATGAGAAAGAACATGTATAATAAAAAGTTGTTAACTAAACGCTTCATTTATCATTTGTTTTTTGTGGTTTGGGAAAGCATCTTCATCTGTTATGAAGTATAGGGCAATTACTTGAACAGAGTTGTCGTCTTTGTACTCTCTTACACTTCTCAAAACTAGACCCAAAGAGTGATTATGTAGCCGAATAGATAAACCAAATTACTCAGAAAAGGAAAACATTTCACAAAAATATAGTACCTATATGTATAGCCATTTACAAAAAAAAGTATTTTCGCCTCAAATAATATATTTTATGCCAAAGTGTAAGATATAATTATACAAAAAGCTAAATAGCTTATAAAAAGCAAACTCCAAAGTATATATTTGTATTATAAATTCAATAGGTTAAGAGGGAATGCAGGATCAACAATTCAAGTACAGGGTTGAAATCCTGTTTCCGGTCGTAACATACCTGTGTCCTTTTTATTTGTGTTTGGGCTGTTCTCCAACCAATGGACATGGAAAGCAAGGACCACTCATTAAGGATATATAAACCTGTGGCAGTATAGGTGTTATAAGTTGACCTAAGCCTCACTAAATAGATGGACGGCAAGCAAAGATATGCATTTAATTTTCTAATAAGTAAGCCAATTTTTGTGACATAATGAAAATTAGGGTGATATCAGTAACTTTTATATAATAGATGACGCAATACCTCAGCTAGGAGTGTTGGCATTGGTAAAGATAAATTCCGGACTTGAAACCGGGCATTTTGATTAGCCTAACACATTTTCTTGATATATCATTGACTGTTCTTTCAGCATACGCATCTCAGAAGTTGAAGCGTGTTTATAAGTAGTGGCTTTTTGAAGCACTCCAAACGCGCGCGCACACACACATACGCACACACAATATATATATATATATATATATATATATATATATATATATATATATATATATATATATATATATATATATATATATTATACTCTTGTCTTTCATTGAAAACATGAATTTATTCAATATCCTGATATCTGAGTTCTCAGAACGCTATCGTGGACTTTGATCTGCTTATACAAAAGCACCATTATGTGAAATAATTCTATAAATAGCTTATTCGATAACAAAATGGCAGAGATGTTTACAAATAATTCCAGGATATATATCATTGTATATGAAAGCTTTAATACGTATCTCTCTACGTTATCTTGGCATTTTAGCCATATTTACGTTTAACTTTATATTCCAACACAACGGAACAGAATGTAACGCGTCTTGTCTGACATTGGTATTTTCGATGTGGGCTGACTTCTGACCCACGTAGACAAAATAAGCATGAACAGAATGTCACTTACGTAATTGACACGTGTTTGATCTAAGCTGTGACATACAAAATATAAAGGAAATCTGACGTGGGAGAAACGGCTACCATACTGAACATCGTTACGTAATATCACAGACATTTCCTATCTAGTCTTGCCTTAATTTAGAACATAAAACCAGTCTTCGTGACGTTCTGATATGGCAAAGGCATGAGGTTATGTACGCAAGCATCATAAAACCTTTATCTTGTAGTGTGCAGTTGAACTTGATCAAATTAAACTAAACTGATAAAGTAATGAGAACGCATTTTTTTCACTCGTTTAAGACGAATTGGCCGCGAAATAAGATGTCGGGGAAAATGTTGTCCCACCTTGAAGGGTGACATGTGCTCATTCCGGAAGTGCCGGAACTACTTTTATTTACATATTTTCTGTTAACCCGAATAATGCCAGTCGTTATATTCCGCCGATCTCCGATTGCTCCATTCCCCGAGAAACGACAGTGGAGAGAATGCAGTTAATTTTCTGTCGGCTGTTTGTAAAAAAAAAAAAATGGATGCAGTCACTCTTTTACTCTGTTTCAACGTGAGAGAATCTCATTCACCACTTTGAGGAAGCGAACAGAATTGTGTGGGGATGGAATTTCGCTACCATTCCTTAATGTGAAACGAGAATGTATGAATCTCACACAATGAGATGTTCGGCGTTCGATTGCTGACCGTCCTAACGTCATTAGGTAAACATTAAATACGAGTAGTTTTCCGTTCCTTCGCAAAATGATTAATACCGGAAATATTTTTGACACTATGATAAAATACTCTCACTTGTCGCGTGGTTTTATCGAAGTCCCGCGTCCTAATAGGTGTGGGAGATTTACTTGTGCTTTACTGTTTTTAACACCATATTTAACGTCATGTTGCAGTTATTAGGTTACCTTTGGTTTAACGGAGGACCGCGTATACGAGAACTTTGTTGTAATATTGGCGTTCGCAGATTTAACTTGTCTAGCTGTATATGACACATAGAACTGTTACTGTAATATCCCTTTTCACCTGAAATTGGATATGTAATAACCTGTTCAACATACGAACATTTCATATAGAGTGGCAATCTTGTTATTGATAAGTTGTTGTCACAGGGATATCATGGATTGTGTTTATAATCATTATTTCGCAAAATTTTCGGTTGATATGATGACCTTGTTTGCAGTTGCAGTGTTTCCCTGTGTGAAATGTTAAATTACCTGTTCGATAGTGGCTGTTGGAGTGTCTTTACCGATTGAAATTACGAGAAAATATTTTATTATTTATGATTTCATTTGAATTCATCTGTGGAGTCACGGCGGGTGTGACGGGTCGACTGAGGATGTTTACTCCTCCATGGTACTTGATCCTACCTCAAAACTGTTAGAGGTCCATTTGTGTACAATTTTCACCTGATTTGTGTATTGTCTCCTGAACCATCTTACGATTAATACGTTTATATCTATGATTACAATATTTAGAAGAAATTATGTAAAATACCATATTCCACCTCATTTATTATGAATATTGTTATTATTCTATTTAATCATGCACTTAATTTTCTATTCCCCGACAACCAGGAATGATAGTTCCTATCACGTTGTTTGTACCAACACATTTGTTCTACAACCACAGACAAATCGACAGTTAGGGAGGACATGTATAAAGTGTGTTCCAGACAAGTGTCTACGGATATTCGTATTATACTTTCTTTGCTGTTTTTTTTTATCCAGGCGATGCCTGGGGGCTTTCCAGATCCATCATTACATGCATCGAGATATTTGACAAGTTAAAGCTTGTTCATTCCAAGGATTACATCAGAATTGTGTAGTAGATATGAACATAAGAGATACCTGTTATATATATGCACGTAAACCTGTTAGACCGTCAAGACAGGAAATATGTGATACACGTAGATAGATTATGGCATAAAGAGATCAAATCAAAAGGTGTATTTGGCAAAGGAATACATATATACGTCAACACTATCTCCAGACTCTTCATTAAAGACTATGCAGTTGTTTATAATGCTCGTTTCAATAGCACGGTTGTCCATAACTCTTGTTTAATATATGACATGTATGTTAAAGACAGAAACTGATATGTTTCTAGTATTTCCTGGATGTCGTTGACGGAATGTTCTGTGTTCTTTGTAAGTTTTCACAAACATACAAACATCCCCGTTCTCTTCGTATGTGCATGTCATCAGAATCTAGTCTAATTGCAAACTCAGCCAAATTTCAAAATGTTCTATTAACATATGTTGATGTAATACAGCTGAATGGTCAAATTTATTAATTACATGTAATTAATTGTATCTATAGATGTATGTCCATTGATTTCATTGCGTGAAAATGTTAATATTAGTGAATCACTTTTATATATCGTCTGCCACCATCGCGTAGCAACACATAACTATGTTATGCGTGTGACTAAACATTTTCAAATATATATTAATGGCACGATCTCTCCAGTAATGAAACATATGACATTTATAGTTTAGGTAATTTATCAGAAAATCTTTTGAAATAAGTTTTTATATAAATGACTCTTTTCTATATGGCTTTCAAATCATATTATTTACTAACCACAGGTTTGCAAGAATGAACGAGGAATGACGAGTAATGACTTTAAGATTTTTTTCATCTCAGTGTCTCAGAGAGGAGGCAGAAAACACAATTTTAGAAAACACATACGGTATTAATTAATTAACTTGTTAATCGGATGTCTTATGCATGATTAAATGGAGATAATCGCCAGATTCTAGGTAATAAAATTGAAAACCAGAATTTGGAAAGATACTACTGAACTTTCATTATGTCGAAATCGTATGAGTCGAAATTCCGCTTATGTCAACGCAACGAACGGCTGGCCTTGATTTCTTTTACTTCATATTTATTTTACATTACCTCCGGATGTCTCAAAGTTTCTATCTCGAAATGTCTCTTAATTATAAGTATAATTTTGGTCGGTAGTATAAAAATATTGTAGAAAAACATTTCTTATTTCGAAATGATCTATACACGATTGGGATTTAGTTTCTGTAAGTAAAACCATTATAATTAAAAACTTGATTACCTGCAAAACACAGGGCAATCAACTTCCATTAACGAGCCAACGTGAGGTGGTAGTGTAATTTCACTTTCTTTAAGCAGTACCCATATATTTTTTTATTTGATAATAATCAAAAGGGAATTGGACACAAGTTATACAACTTAGTAACATCCTTTCCCTATAATATAAACATGGTTGTATAGATATATGGTTGTACATTTACAATTCTTGATTTTCCTATTCTAAGATAAAATAAATACAATAAAAGTTGCGACTATAAGAATTATACAGTTACCAGTAATTTTATGCGACTTTTGACTACAGATAAAAATAAAATCACAATAATAATAGAAAATTACATTTTATGTAAGTTATTATTTCTAATAGTTTCTAATAGTAATAATACATGTTTACACATTAATAGCTTACAGTGTTTACAAAATCACAACAAAATACCATATTTATTAATATTATAACAAAATAAATCATAAACCTAATATATCAGAAGGAAATGTTACATTTTTAGAAGTATCATAGGCGACATTTTTCACTAACAATACATCCAGAACTTTCTAAGTAGGTATACTTGTTGCCAAATGAAAATAGAAAGTATATGAATTGCAAATTTTGGTTATCTTGAACTCCGGATATCTCGAAGTAAATGGGAGGATCCTACGAATTTCGAGATAAAGAGATTACGCTTTATATATATATATATATATATATATATATATATATATATATATATAATATATATATATATATATATATATATATATATATATATATATATATATTATATATATATATATATATATATATATATATATATATATATATATATAAATTTTCAGATGCACAGAGAACAGGTAACACCGAAGTTGTAAACAGTATTTAATAAACTAAAACATAAACGATGATTGACACAATGTATTACTTCAGTAGGTTTATAGATATTATAATTGTTAGATGGGGGACGGATACAGCTTCTGTAAGCGAAATGTTATTTACAATACACGGAGAGAAAAAAACTACATATCATGCAATGGATGAAAAATGTGATGATGTCAGTTTCCATACTCGTCACTTTAGGCATCAAGCATTTGTTCTATGAGACAGAATGAAACAAGGAGCGCCCGTGGTTGTGACATCTCCAGCAGGAAAACACCGTTGTTATGCCAGACATGTAAATATGGAACAAACTATATATAATTATGGCAAATGATTACCACGTAGACCTGTCACATTTTGTCATTTGATGTTACGTAATGAAGACATCACATGATTACAACTTTTGTCGGGGGAATTGTGTAGTGCCTGTTGAGTTCGACAATGGGCAATTTTCATTGGGGTCGACACTTAAAATTGAATACAAACGAATTAACACATTTTAGTGACACAGATTTCTAAGGGTTGAAGATCAAGTTTATGATTAAATACCAAGTGATTCGACTGAACCCGTAAGTGAGTCATTTCCAACCAACTATAGCTCTCTCTCTCTCTCTCTCTCTCTCTCTCTCTCTCTCTCTCTCTCTCTCTCTCTCTCTCTCTCTCTCTCTCTCTCTCTCTCTCTCTCTGAGATGAGATGTACATGTAACAGGGTACTGTGCAGTATATAGTACATTGTACTTATATCTATAAATTATATATTACGTGTAGTAAGTTAATTAAACTCTCTCATTATACTAATCAGATTTGACATTTTGTAACTATAGTTACTTTTACTGACAAAAAGTTGTGAATCAAAATCATAACCCTGTAGCAAGAGTATGTTCTAACTATGCAAATTGCACAGTAGACTACCAAATAAAAGTGTGAAAAAAATATGTCTGACTCTACAGAGTAGATGCTTGACATCAATCTAACAAAATGTGTGAGAACTGAAGTTGTTTCCATAACAACAGAATAACATATGAAATGACATAATTATGCGAATGTCATCTATATGGTATATAAACAGCTATCAAATATAAAACGAAGGCCACATTGATCATCGTTCATCTGCGATGCAACATAAACGATCTGATTTATAAATACATGACTTTTTGTATTTCATGGTTCTCACTTCCACTCTCCAGACATCGTTATTTATGTAGAATTGTTAATCTCTTTATGGCAATTATCAGAAATTTTCGCTCAGAATTTAGCGCCCTACAATCCATTTTGTTGTGTGTTTCTCATCAGAATTTCGTAATTATGTATCAAATTTTGTTTGTTATGACAATTGTCAATCAAAGTACAGTAAAACATACTTTAGAGACCACCTATGTATAAAGACCACCTGGTCATTTTGCTGTCCCCAATAGTACCATTTGTGTACAAATCAACCTCTATATAAAGACCACCTCCCTATAGAGACTGGTTTTGTTATGTTCCTAAGGGACTCTTTATATACAAGTTTCGCTGTACTGAAAGTTTTTAAACGAGTTGACGAATAATAAAGCTGTTAAAAACAGCCATTATGAGCAAAATGTACAATATAACACGATTCTAATAAGATAAAATCTGGTATGTTTATTTCATATTTTGTACCATTGTTTATAAAGTATTACAATGTATTAATAAACTTCATGTCAATTTTATTTCGCAAAGATCTATTTTTAGAAGAAAGCGTAACATTCTCCTGTGAATTCAATTTTTGAGCGGATGATTAAAATTAAAAGAAATCAATGATCACCAAATTTCGACCCCTTTTATCGATCTAACATGGGTAATTAGCGATCTGGCATGGGTAAGTCTCGCATCAAATATCAATGTATTGAAGATATCATTTATGATCCGATGAAAAATGGTTCATAGGACAGACTCACAACTAGACGATCCGACTACGTCACCTCGTAAAAAATTGTTTAAAATCATGTTTGTATGTTTGATTTTCTGAAATTTTAAAGATTTTTTATTTTAGGATTCAGGCTATGTAATTGAAACTATATATACTGAATTTCAAAACCCACTATATGGAAATAAATTTGTAAACCGACAAATTTCAGAAACGTTACTACAAATGATAATACATGTAGTACAAGGAATTTTTAAATAAGATTCATATAATTTCTGACAATCGCTTGAAAATTTGAAATCTACTTTACCAAATTGATTTCGTGCAATGAGAGGTATATTTCCATATTGCAAATTTAAAACTCTAAAAATTACAAAAATTAAAAATGTTTCAAACTCTATTTTATCGAAATAGGAACTTTATGGAATTCAAACCTCCTCTTTATCGAATTCTAAATATATGTATGCGATTACATATTAATATAAAACATCTCAGATACCAAATTATAAATATGTAGGATGTCCAGGATATAGATACAAATCTGGGGAAAATGGACAAACGCGGTCCTCTTGAAACCAAGAGGTGGGATCAGGTGCCATAGAGGAGTAAGCATCCCCTGTCGACCAGTCAAATCCGCCTTGAGTCCACAGTCAAGTCCAAATGAAAAACGTTGTCACAATTGGTACAGACCACTCAACAACCGCCATTGAAAAGGCAACTCAACATTTCACTTAGTGAAACAGAGTGATCGCAAACAAGACTATTATACCGACCTTAAAATTTGCGGACCGTTGACATGAAACGCGGTTTTCGATATCCCTGTCAGTAATTTGTCAGTGAGCAGTTTACATCTGTATATGAAGTGTTCATATGTTGAACACGCCCTGGCATATCGGATCATTTATGAAATATAAACTCCATATGCGGGTGACTGTGGAATATTACTACTTAAATGTGGAAAAGTTACGATGGGAAAACCGAAACCGTCGCGTTTGTCGTATAGCTTAGTTGCCGTTTTCCCGTCTGTGTCTATAGTAAGTAAAATGTCTAAGTAAGAAGCTTGTATGCTTGATTCTGTTGTATCTTTAATTTCTAGTACGCTGAATATGAAAAAAGGAACTAAATGAATAATTAACGGAGAAAAATATAATAATAACATCATTATAATAGTTCATATACTGGCTTCCAAATTTATGAATTAAAATCATTTTATACGAATCATTTTTAAATTACCATATAAGGAGACATGTGCCGCATACTAGACAAAACCGATTTCAACCTAAACTTTTGCCAGGATCAAGAAGCTGAATCGAAACATGAAGAAGCCTATATTGACCTGCAGATAAAACAAAAGTTGAGTTTAGCATTTGAACATCAATTGATCAACCACGTATATATATATATATATATATATACACTTTATGTGTATAATATGACGTTTTATGGATCAATTCGGGTTGTGACAGTTTTGTTGCCATATCATGATATGCCATGACCACAGACACGAATGTCATGCATCTATCTAAGAATACAACACATTTTCTAGATCATTATATTTACTTAAAGATGTAGATTTTTTACCTATAACTCCCTCTTTTGACACTAACATTTGAGCAATTAAACATATATTTGTTTTCGTTTCCACATTGATGTACTCTGCGGTGCAGCTAGAGTTCTTCAGTAAAAATTGGCATCGTTTTTGAAATAATAAAGTGTGCGTAATTAATTGTATAACGCGCACGTTAATTGTCATCGTTCATTTTCTGTGAACAATATAATTTATAAATAAAATGACATCACTTCATGACTGTGTCAGTATAGAGTTTGTGTCACTGATTTCAGACTATGAACGCCTTTATATTGGTGTTCAATATTAAATAGGTAATCAAGTGTTTACACGTATCACAAATAGAGTCCAGGATAATTACTTAATTTTAACTGAAGAATTTTGCTTGATATATCTTTTTGTTACTGGTAAACTAATGACAAGTAATATAATCTGTTTTATTTGAATAAAAAATATCTAGCTATTGAGGCCTCATATTTCAATTTTTTTAGCTATTATTTTGGCATTATGTTTACAATACACGATGGTTTTGTTATGTGATATACACGACATGTGTAAAAAATCAAACTGATAACTACAAGTAAAGAGAACTAAGGGTACATGTACATTTACAGAGAAGAAATAATCTGCATGTCAATATAACAAAATGCACATATAGAGAACGAAATGTACATGTAAAAGGAATGAGATGCACATGTGCATTTAAAGAGAGAAATACGCACGTAAAGAGAACGAATACACGGACAAAATGAAAGTCAAATTTTCGGAACGACCTGTCCCTTAATCAGAACAAAACGATTAAAATTGCATGAAAAAACGTACACATATATGTATATTGTTTGGGAACGATGGATCGAACCTTTTATACATCGAATCCGCCTAACTGACGGTGCAGTTTGTAAGATTGACTTTCGTGTTTCGACTTTGTTTGTAGATTAAATTTATTTAGTAATTTTGCAGTTTCTTGTTATTTTCACTTAGTTGTTTTAGTTATCTTTCTGTTTGATTTCAATTTCCATTTTTTCATTACTTTATCACACTATACTTGTTATATGTAGCATTTCTTTCACGCTTCTATTGTGTGTGTGTGTGTGGGGGGGGGGGGGAGTCTTTGCGTGAAAGTGTGTATGTGTACGTTTCATGTTATTTTAATCGTTTTGTCCTGATGAAGGGGCAGGTCATCCCGAAAGTTTGACTTTATTTTTGTCCGTGTCGGTAGTCATTTTAATGCTTTATACACACACACACACACACACACACACACACACACACACACACACACACACACACACACACACACACACACACACACATGTACCGCATACTAGACAAAACCGATTTCAACCTAAACTTTTGCCAGGATCAGGAAGCTGAATTAAAACATGAAGAAGCGTATATTGACCTGGAAATAAAACAAAAGTTGAGTTTAGCATTTGAACATCAATTGATCAACCACGTGTATATATATATATATATATATATATATATATATATATATATATATATATATATATATATATATATATATATATATATATATATATATATATCATAACAAACACGTTCCTGTCATCAATCAACCTATTGTGTCGCTTTTTAGCCGTCACTACACTTACATGACCTTATTTTATGTTTTCTGTATCTCCTTGCATTCGTTATGACAATCTATTTTCTGACTACATTTATACACAGATTTAGTTATCAAAAGAGAAATAAAAAATCCGTGGGAACATGGTATGCATTGCTCCTGTTTATTCGTGCACTACATGACAAATAACGACGTATCCGGATATGAAAGTTCACTGCTTGTAATTCTTGTAATCCATGATCATCTGCATTATACCACAGAAGGATGTGTTCATTTGTAAAAGGTGATTTTTCAAAATTTAAATTCCATTTTTACGATCATTAATTATGTGTTTCTATTATATCCAACACATGGAAACATCATTAATTGCATTATTTATAAGACCGCTTCCGTATATAAAGCACTTTGCGATTTCAATTTATTTTATAAGCTGAAAATTACAGAAACTTATCAAATTAAAGTTTGTTTAGTTATCTAAATTATTCAAGTTGGTGTTATATCTAGAAATAACAAACGACAAACTTGGGGAAAGTACAGGTTAAGATAGGATTCTTAAGTTGCGTTGTAATTCAGGATATAATTGTCATGATTCTAAGAACACCCTGCTTAGATGAGGTTTGAGTATTACACTTCTGCAAAGCTTAATATCTAGTCATCTGACTGAATTGTTGATATATATTGATACAGCCTTAGCATACCGTCATGTCTCGCCTTGTCCTGATTATTTGTCAGTCCTTCCCCACCAGTTCCCCTTTCTGCCCCACCCTTATTTTACAAGCAACACATAACATGTTGCATCTGAGGCTGACATACATATTTTCCTTAGATTGATTCAATGTATTATTGTGCCCTGAAAATATGGCTATATTATATACATAAATTTATGAAATTGTAATGGTGTCGAAAAAAGAAGCTATATGCCCCCTTATCTTATGATCATGTAAGTATCCTTTTTATTGAACACAAACTTAGAAGGAATATGTGATTGTAAAACGGTTTAGTACTTTGTTATGAGAGCCCCCCCCCCCCCCAAATGATTAAAATATAAATTAAAGTCTTCACATACGTACACGAATATTAGTATGTTCTAGATGTGTTAAATGACAAAACTCAAGTTGCTTAAACTGTTTATGTTAAGATGAGAAACCAACACATGACACCAGTGGTATATATCTTTATAATGTTAAAGAAGTGGATCACGCCATTGTGATAGTCGGTAGTTGAGAGGTCTATATCTCAATTATCACTTGTTAGTCATTATATATTGTTTTAAATACAAAAGCATCATTGACCTACATGCTGTCAGATCATAAATACGATGTAACCTATTCTCGGTCGCGCTGGTGAACAAAAGGTGACTTTTAGCATTGTAGGTATTTGTTTCATTGTCGAAACTTAAACCAAGGGTCACGTGGTTTTCACTGAACACTATCGAGGTCTCTGACATAATTATAAATACACATATTCCAGTGCGATTAGTTCACGAGGTGTTGAATTTACTATTTACACGAGAAACGAGGCGTCATTACTTTGCATTCGAAAAACAATTTGACTCCTAAAAGTATTTAAATCCACTGATATACATAAGGGAGCAAAATCAATATTTTTATTTACACGAATATACATACACGCGTTTGCTATCAAATAAAAGCTCTCAAATCAAATCTCGTATGACTGTCTAGCTTCTAGTTTTCAAAATGTATTTGAATTTATTAGATTCTGTAGTTGCATAGTTAATTTTCATTCGTTGCTCATAGATATGTACAAGTGGGGCAAAAATTCTAGGTTCAAAAGTTTTTAAAGCACAATGTTTTAAATAGATCTAATTGGTGATTGCAAAAGTAAAATAAATAAACAAATAAAAAGTAGTCACACAGCTCGTTAAATCAAGCCAAAGCAAGCAAGTTATAACTGCGGTTAATTGTGGAAAAAAGAGATGACCTGTAGATTTCGCAATAAAGATGATTTTAATTTCGAACTAATGGCAGGTGGATTCAGGAAATTCCTAAATCACATTCATGCTTCCATACAAAGGCCCTAATCGTAACTGACAAAAATACTAATGTACAAAATATATATAGCACTATGTAATAATCCTCTGTAATTGTTCTTCAGTCTCTTTAGCAATTAAACTAAATATTCTCACCTGTCCACACAGAAAGTATTAACCTGTGGTGACAGGTGACACTTTTGGTCGCTGTATTGAAGATATTAACGTGTTGTTTCATTTATTAGTCACAATAGATGTTAATTTGATTTCTCGCTTTGAAATGTAACAAAGGATAAATAAAATTATGTATGTTTGTAATTAAACACCGAATTGAAATAACTTTTAGATAAAATATCCAAATATCACAAAATACAATTTTCAGTCAAAAATGTCAATTTAACACGGTGATACAAGCAGGCACACATTTATCATATCGTCTTATTCTCATTCTTGACCTTTAATTCCCATGACTTTCATGAGATCTATTCACAAAGTATTAGAATTGTCGTTTTCAGACCTCGCAATTGAACTGTTCATTTAATAAAGGATTCAATTGTTAAGGTGACAATCTGCCTTTTAAACACTTTGTATAGTTTTTACATAACGATTACATAACTATCAGAAAACCATCCCCGCGCTTTCCGAACCCGAACAAAGAGGATTAACAGCCTGCAAACTTTGCTGTTAGCACTTCTTTGTCCATCATCGTAAAGTTATTTGGCGAAGTTTTCATTGAAATAAAATGGGTCAGGCCCTGAAGACTGTTTACGTTAATGATGGTAATGATTTAGCGTTAGTTGTTATCTTTTTCAACATGTCACCCCATTTTGAAGGTAAATGTGAAATGTCATTCTTTTGTCTCTGTAGCGAAATAGTATCTCGGTATCTATTCAGTCTTTCTGTTATATCTGTAACCAGTCCTCACGAAGAAAAGCCATATGTTATCTAACTGTATTTATATCCCGATCGCTTGTCCATTACAAGTAATAAATTTGGTATCAGATAAGATCATATATAATTGAAGTGTTGTAAATAAATTAAAGTTATATATATTTCATAGTATTTACCATCGCCTAATTCAATATTGAGCAAATAGGCGAACACCATGTCTTGCTATTTCTCATGATTTAACATCAAATTCAATACAATATAAATGCGACGTTTAGTGATAAGGAAACCAAGAAAAACCAGGGTCTAAAGTCATCAAATTTCCTCAGTCCTGAAGCCCAACTAACTTTTTATTATTTTAACGTAAAAACACACAAAAGTTATTCTGTAACTACACCTCTTTGTATATTGACGGCATACAATTATAAATAATGATAAAAAGAATTGCTCATTAAAATTTTGAAGAAAACACAGTACCATACTCAACGTATTTATTCAGTTTTACTGGAGATTCATAAGGGTGATGCAAAAAGTTATATGTAAATGATAAAAAATAATATGTTTCCTAATCACTGAAACCCACAGGTTTTTCAAACGATTATTTAGTCAAAATAATTATTTCTGGCCCAGCTCACCCAATGGTGGGAGAATCGACTACGCTATATATGCTGTGTACAACACATGGTGGTTCTAGGAAGGACTTTAATTGATGATCAAACAATTACAACTGTACATATATATGGTAACAATCACTTTGCATTGAGAATTTTCAAAATGTGAAACAAAGTAAAAACGAGAAAGTAAAATACTAACATAATTAATGTACAAATCGACAATACAGAAATACTTATTAACATTATATATATATATATATAAATATATATATAAATATATATATAGTCGTTACGTAATTAAATTATGTACTACGTTTTCAATGTCATTGATTTGATTTTAAAACAAAACACAAAACATATACGTGACTTTTCGGAAATCCGCCATGACCTTGACATTGCTGGATACATTGTTCTCGTTGACTGCATAATCCATAAACGCAATCAATCTGAATTGCCGTTTATTGGTATATTATACAAGGAAACAATGACCATGAACTGAAACGCCATCAATCATTAAAAATGTATATTTATACCGGTTTAAGAACATTTTAACCAATGTTTTTAGTCTAGAATTCATTTGTGAATAAAAAATCCCATGTGTTAAAATTTCAACTTGTTTTAAGGCTTATAACAGTCATAAATTTAATTTGCGTTGACATATTTATTAGGTACTGTCAATCACATTTTTAAATTGATTTATCGCACTCATCATTCAAATGACAAATTCTTTCATCCCTTTCTTATTATTCTGTATTTTTACAGCTGATACGTTTCATCTTTCTTAGACAAGGTCATTGGAAGGTTAGATCATAAAACGAAATTTAAACAAAAATAACAAATTTCTTAATTTCCTCATCTTTCATCAAACGTGATTTATTCATAATTTAATTTCAAAAGTACACAAAATTTGGACAAGAGAAACAAAAAATGAGACGAATAAACATTGATATAAAACTAGATTAACAATCTAATATTACAATATACATGATAAATAATTAGTAATGAAAGTACATTGAAACTGGTAAATAACGACCTCCTTAGAGACACAAAAACTGGTCTTTATAGGGAGGTGGTCTTTATATTGAGGTTGATTTGTACACAAATGGTAGATGCGCTTAAAAATAGCTACTGATTTATCATATAAATTTGTTAATTTTGATACCGATTTAGTGATACGATATATATTTTTTTGTTTTGTATTTTAAACAAGCAACTTTAGACAGTGAAAAAAAATGTTTCGATATGCCTTGTATTACAAAATATCTCTCTCTCTCTCTCTCTCTCTCTCTCTCTCTCTCTCTCTCTCTCTCTCTCTCTCTCTCTCTCTCTCTCTCTCTCTCATACAATACAAATATATAATACTTATAATAGTAGTACAAACGTCATAGTTCAACGTTAGCAATAGTGTATAAATACCTATAGACTTACCGCATAATGTACAATTTATGGTGTAAGAACGTGTATAGTCATGTATGTACAAATGTATGAATGTATGGATGTACATTTAGAACTATGTATGAGAAAAAATATGTTTCATTTTATGTATTTGTATACTTTGTATTGAAAATTTTTTTTCAAAAATAAAATAAATATAAAAACAAAATATGTAAACAGTAAAGTTCAGCAAGTGCATCGAAGTCAGTAAGCAGAACTTTGTGTGGCGTCATATAAAAAAAACTTACAGGGAATCGTGAATCCCCTGCGAGTTCTTAACGTCATCGACTAATGAAATAACGCGGAGTTCATTAGGATATTAAGGCAACAGGTACTTGTTTTGACTACAATTACTTCTTGTTTTGAATATTCTGTATTCTATGGAATATTGGTTCAGTTCTTGCTCTGAGTAACAATTATCTTTTATATCATAATTTTTAATTTCTGTTTTATCAATTGAATATCCATTTTTATTTAGTGCTTCACACCAGGTTGTTTAATAATATATGGACACCAATAGGAAATTTGAGTCTTTCTAATTACAATTTAAAGAGTCAATTTGTAGGCAACTATGAAACGTATCGAGTGTCCGGGGTAAAGTGATCAGAACATCGTGCTTTAAACAATGAAGCGTCTCATCTCTAATCAGCACGGGCTCGAACCCCTCCCAAGTAAGTAAGTAAGAACCAAGTAAGTAGCCTTTATGAGAAAGTTTACCAGTTTACTTGCAGAAGGTATTTTCCATAGTACAGTGTAACCGGGTTCTCTCCTCCACCATATAAATTGGCCGCCACTATGTGACTAAAATGATGTTGAGTGTAGTGTAAAATCATTCATTGCTTATATTTTGTTGAATCAATCGCAACTGATGTCACAAAAATCATCAACCGATAAATTTTATGATAACGGTATTAGCAGTACAGTAGTTTTTAATTGACAATTTTTATCCATTTTCCACAAGATAGTAGTACGAATGTTTAAAAAACATTTATTTTTCGTATACATGTTGTATATATGTATTTATAGATTTTTTTAATTGACTGACACAGAGCAATGTTGTACATGCAGAACTCGTTTATATCTCTGAAAACAGTTACGAGGACAAGTACAATGTATGCGTAATTAAAGCAGTTATTTAGTTGTTTCAGCACGTTGACCGTTGGGTTATCTGGCTTATTACGAGAGTACGAATACATTATGGTATACTAACAGTGGATACAAGTAAAATATAAAGATCATCCCGATTAGGAGACCACCTCGCATTTAAACCACAGATATTCAGGCTCTTGGATATATATTAAAGAAGTTCTGACCAATCCCATCATTTAAACGATCACCTCGCTAATAAGACAACTTTGAGACAGTTAGTTAGGTGGTCGTAATAACGAGGTCCTATTGTAGTATATAAATGTATGTGTATTTAAATTAGTGCACTCATATTTTAGCGCTCTTAGGGAGTATAGACTTATATAGCGCAATCATGAATTAGCGCAAACAGTTTTATCAGCTTTGCCGTGTATACATAAAGACAGGATGGAGAAATTAGCGCTGCCCTTGAATAAGCGCAATGACTTTAGCGCAAAAGGCGCTAATATTAGAATACCACTAAAATAGGTATACGTACAGTATACCAATACGTTACCGCCAAATAATTACAAAACCAATGAGCATGATCAAACAAAGAACACTGAACAGCCTGCAGAGGGACTGAAGCTTTATGGACTGACCTCTTGTCATTCTCACCTTGAGTCATTAGCCAAAGGCAAAATAGATACATGTACTATAGCCTATTATCACAAAATAATCAGGCATAACCAGATAGCGGAACATAATCACTTATTATATTTTGAAAACATTGCAAAATATTGCATTTCAATGATATTCCTTGTAGAATTCGACATCAACCTTTAGGTTTGTCTTCATATGCTGTGACTATACGCCGATCACGCTCGAGGTCTCGTCTTGGTGAGCGGTTTCGGTGACGTAAACTCTACTTACAACCGTTTGAAAATGCATGCAATGTTTGCTATATGTTGGAAGGGATTCAAAGTCATCAATCTACCGGATGTCTTCATATCAAGTGAAATTATTATGATACAAATAACAATCTTGTCATATATCACTGTTAATGACATATTAATTAACAAAATGTTGTAAAATAGCGTAGGAACTATATAAATGACAGAATACTCGTTAACCTACGCGAAGGTATGTTCACGGGCAAACTGACCTGTTGCTACTTCAAGTAAATGTTATATCAATGACACGGATCATGTGTAAATACGCAAAATTAGGACACATAAATCGGACATATTACTTAGTATGTGTAAATAAGAAATATTTGTAGGCCAAAATCCTATGTAACAACATACAAAAATATGTATGACCTATTTCTACTGCAAGTGCGACAAGACGCATTAAAGAGCATATTTCTTAATAACAACATGACAAGTCTTGAGAAACTGAAACAAGTTACCTGGTCAGGATGAGGTTTTATCAGTTTGTCATGCGTAATTTTATGTTTTGTTAATTACATCATGAGAAATTTAAAGTGGAATTAGCTATGTTTTCCCTAAAAGTTGGCTTTCTTTTTAATTACTTAGATTGATGTACAATAACATAGAGATGTACACAGGCATAGAAATTGTTAAATAGGGCTGGAAAGTATCGTTTATATTCATTTCCGGTTTATGACTTCCGGGCACCAGATAATCAATATCCCTCTCTGTTGCCTACATCTGAACAATTTAATTTTCATGATCAGTGATATATAAAGTTTAAGATATGTTATTTAAACACTTATTTTAATTTCCCAAAAGTTGTAATCGATCGATGTCAGAAATTGTATCTAATTCAACAGTTTTCAATACTCTCCTTATTGTGTCACAGAGGAAAGGGAAAGTCCCGAGGAATTCGGAAATAGTAGACATATGCTATAATGCGAAGTGGAAAAATCTCGAGCATAAAATTGATTTCAGTTTTGGCAGAAAAATCCAATTTCCAGTACGTTTAACCACGATTACTCGTTATAAAAGCAATCCTTATGAGTACGTTTATTAAAACTTTGTCGTCGCGCATCTTCTATTAATTACGTGAATCAGACGTTGATACGTTGGATGCTTCAGAGGAGGCAACTGTAACCATGGCGGCCGACATATAAGGGAAGTTTCGGGTCCGGAAGTTCCACTGCTATGGGAGATAACCCATACTGTCAGAATGGCCATGGACGAAATGCAAACTCATTTCCGCGAGTGATCGTAGCTTGCACAGATATAACTTTGGTATGATTTTGAAGAAGGTTCAGGCTATTAATATCCGAATGGTAAAGATCCATATCAATATTTATTATCATTATTTTATACTTTTTTTAACAACGTCATGTTACTTTTCACTTAGTTACTACCCGGTAGTTGTTTTTCTCGCAATCCCTCAGCGGTCACGTGCCGAGACTTTCCGACACTATTCATATACATTTTGTAATAATTGCTTTAGAAACCCAATTTGGCAATTATTCGTTTGAAAAAAAAATAATATATATAGTATATCTCTTTTCTTGTTATTGTGCATCAATCTAAAGGGACATTAGCTGTGTTTACACCCCCCAAAAAATCGATTTTTCTCTCACTTTTACTACTTCAAGTAGTGACAAACGGAATGCACAAATAATGCCCCTGTAAAACGTGCGTGTGTGTGTGTTCGTATGTGTGACATCAGATTATGTATGATGAATAATATTACTTTTATATGAAAATATCATTCAACATTATAAACAAAGCACATATCTGCAGCTGATATTACATTGATTTTAGACCGTGACATGGTGCTATAAAGAGTAACTACTACATCCTATGCACAATGCCAGGTTTATTATTCAAAATGTACGAAATGAAATGACAAAAGGGCAACCTATAGAATGTGTTATGTATAATTAAATGTTGAAATATCACACAAAATGTCAAATCTAGTCTCTATTATTATGCACTGCTGTTGACTGCTAATTATAACATATGCTTAGTTTCAAATGTTCTGCCTTTTAGTCGGCGCAGCAGTTGTATAAAGTCACACACACACACAGATATATATATATATATATATATATATATATATATATATATATATATATATATATATAATATATATATATATATATATATATATTTAATTTATTTTATTTTATATATATTTATATATACATTATATATTTCATTATATAAAACCACAGTGAAAATGAAATACTATAGACCTTGAATTAGATTTCCCTCCTCTTGAAAATGAAAATGAAAGCGAAATTTTCAAGCGATTTAAACAAAGTACGAACATGAATGTCATCCATGTGAATATAACGGTGGGTTAGGGCGAATTTATGGAGGGACGAATAGGTTTTCTGTCGTAAAATGGCGAACATAACTTTCCAAATATACATTACTTCAGTAAATGACTTGTTTGTCGAGGAACTTGATACGTTTTATTATAGCGATCGCGTGAGCAAGTGCGTGTGTGAATGAATAAATGAATAGATATATAAATTAATTAATTAGTATAACATAGGATATAAGCGTTAACATTTAGTTACACAACATGTTCAGCCTTTAGAATGAAACTTGAGCACATGACACTATATCAAAGGTGCATTAGCTGTGTTTTTAACTTTTATTTTCCTTTATTGATATACAATAACAAAATGAGATGAATACACAGATATAAAGATTCTTACATTCCTATATATTTTGTGAAAATTCCATCAGAAAACCAGGTTTGGCACTTTTCACTTGCAATTGATTACTGTAAATACTGAATTTTCGTGGGATTTTATTTGGCGATAACCAAGTTCTAAATTTATCTGCGAGATGACATTTTTGGGATTTCGAATGCTCATTTTGTCATACTAATATCATTCTTCATTACGCGATAATTTTTTGGGGCGAGCGAGAGCTTTCGCGAAATTCGCGTAAATAAAATTATCGCAGATAAAACTGGATTTACAGTGACTCAACTTTACTATTTCTATATTAATACCACACTGGACCTGACCTAATTTTTTTTCCAAAAATATGTCAGAATATAAGATTTTTCAAGCCTGTGTATAGCTTTTATTTGTTATTGCACATCAAGTGCTAGTAAAATCATGTTATTTTATTATTATTTTATTTTTATTTTTATATCATTTCATTTGATAAACACAGTTAATGTCCCTTTAATTATCAGTGACTTTTACAAAGTTAGCATCCAAATTACATTTATAATTAGCACTCTGTATTGCAGATCTCATCTCGACAACACATAAATACGCAGATATATGTTGATTTCAATCATTAATGTGCAGAATTTTGCATAGATAGACACATGCAGACAGAAGTCTACAGACAAAGCCACATGTTAGACAACTTATTACTGAGACCGTCCTAGACAGCCCACACACAATTCCCCAACCGAAACCGTCCGAGACAGCTCGCCCTCTATTCACGACAACTCTTTCAGAGACCGTCCGAGACAGCCCACAATCCGTTCAGGACAACTCCCACAGAGACCGTCTGAGACAGCCCACAGTCCGTTTAGGACAATTCCCACAGAGACCGTCTGAGACAGCCCACAATCCGTTCAGGACAACTCCCACAGAGACCGTCTGAGACAGCCCACAATCCGTTCAGGACAACTCCCACAGAGACCGTCTGAGACAGTCCACAATCCGTTCAGGACAACTCCCACAGAGACCGTCTGAGACAGTCCACAATCCGTTGAGGACAACTCCCACAGAGACCGTCTGAGACAGCCCGCCCTCTATTCACGACAACTCTTTCAGAGACCGTCCGAGACAGCCCACAATCCGTTCAGGACAACTCCCACAGAGACCGTCTGAGACAGCCCGCCCTCTATTCACGACAACCCTTTCACAGAGACCGTCCGAGACCGCACACAGTCCGTTCAGGACAACTCCCACTGAGACCGTCTGAGACAGCCCGCAATTTGTCCAATCATTTCACACTGTATGCATCAGCCAACTATTTCTGAATTACTAGACTTTGATGAATTACACTTTATGTGACGTCATTAATGATATTTTTCTGGTTTATATAAACCTCGGAAATGAAGACATTGTCCCTTTCATCAAACTATGTACGTTACCATAGATATGGCGTGAGACAGCATTAATAGATTGACTCTAGTTTGCACTACATTATGTACTATCACTGAGCAGTATGTGAGGTGATAATATTGTTGAGAAGATCACATGAGGATTGCAGTGATGTGTGCGGTACCGAATATATACCTGATCGAAGAGGTGTCACACAAGACAATATTGTAACACACAAACTTCAGGGCTATACTGACGATGGATGGAATCAGTGGTTTACTAATTACTTACATATACATACAGAAAGAGCTGTTTAACACATCAGTTCCTGTTATCACATAAAGTCTCACCCGAATAAATAAAATATATGGTTTATTGTCATAATGCAAGGGTGAACAATTAGTAAACATTGCATGTAAAATCATTTTGAAATTTGGATTCTAAATTGTAAACTCCGGAATTCTGACATTGGACTTCACCACTCTTTGAAATGGGTGGATTGATACTGTACAAATCTACAGCAATATGATACATTAAAGTTAAGAATAATACTTAAAATAACCATCAGGGTACATTTAAATTCAAGAGGAATTAACTCTTCACAAATATATATATATATATATCTTTTCTACTTTTACTACTTGTACTTGGGGGACAATAACAAATAACAGCTATACACAGGTATAACAAAATCTTATATTCCCGATATATTTTGCGAAAATAAGGTCAGATCCAGTGTGATATGCATATACAAAAACTAAGAATGAATTAATCAGTTACAAGTGAATAATTACCAATCTTGATTTCTCAAGCAATTTTCACAAAAAAATATAGGAATATAGGCCTAAGTCTGTTTATGCCTGTGTATAGCTCTTATTTGTTATTTTTCATTAGGTAAAGTAGTAAAAGTGAAAAAAAAATCGATATATATATATATATATATATATATATATATATATATATATATATATATATATATATATATATATATATATATATATATATATACATTTATACTGTTATTCCATTTGTCCATGTTATATCTCCTATCCGGAGTAGATCTTAGACTTCAGCTATCGTTTTCCCCCCCAAGACATTTTCTTTCTTTATTTGCTACTTAGATTGTTATACAATAACAAAAAAGAGATATACAACATGAAAATACTTAAGTTCCTATGTATTCTGTGAATGTTGCTTGAGAAACTCATTTTGGCAATTACTTACTTAGTCCAGTAATTCGACCTTTCTGTTTATATATGCATACGACACTTGGCCTGAATTTATTTTCACAAAATATATCGGAATATAAAATTTTTATGTCTGTTTATATCAGTACCGTTGTTACAATAAAATTGTACATCGATCTAAATCGTGAAAAACGAAATATTTTTTTGTTTTGAAAACAAGGCTAACGCCCCTTTACTTATACTTAAGGGTATTTTTCGGTCGTTCTTGTATATATTTATTTGAAAACACATATATCACTCGGTAGAACTGATATCACTCGTAGAGTTACCAATGATTAATCTTTGTCCAAACTTTTAAATCCATAAATAAGCTCTCCATTATCTGTCGCTGTAAGAGAACAAATCAGTGTGTTCTTCATAAAACTGAAACGTTGATTTCTGGTCTTCTTTTCAAAGTTAGCACGCCAAATTACGATTGTTTTTGTCCAACTTCAGCGCGGATTCAAGCCCTGTTGCATCCTTAGCTATGTGGGAAAGATTCCCAGTTTATTCAGGGGGGGGGGAGGTTGGAGTATTTACCCCAGGGAGTTATAATCGGGATTTCTCTTACACTATGACAAGTGACAAAGGAGACAATATGTGCTATACAGCTTACGTCATTCAACATAACTGAAAAACACTAAAGGATGATTTCATGTAGGTGCTTCATTTAGTTTGTATAAAAATGTAACTGAGCTCTTTTGTGCTATGGTGTCTTTTTAATTGGCCAAAGGTATGTAATTTATAAAAAAAGACGCAACCGAAGGATAATATATTTTAGTAAATAAAAAGGGTATCTCTTGAGAATGAAAAAAAATCGCCATGGAGATCTCTGAAAGAGCGCCCCTTTGAGGCAAGCAATTTTGGACCAAACATACTTTGCTTGTGTTAGACCTATATGCTATACTCTAGTTCTACAAGGATAAAGCGGAACATCCAGGTCCAGTTAGAAAACAAAACAATGCTGTCTATTTCACCAAAAATAGGGGTGTACAGGTACACATTTTTTGTCTTGCTTTTATTCTACGCATTACTACATATCTCTAACAGTTAGAGGAACAAGTGGCCTATCACCCCTGGTATGATCTAATTTAGACTCGTTTTATTTTTAAACATGTTGCGGCCATTTTAATTTGGTCAGGTAGAACACCATTTGTCAATCTATCTATAACAGTTTAGGCACACTCAGTTCAGTCGTAAATTTTGTACGTATTCGCCAATATCTAAATTGAATTTCTCACTAGCCATAAAAATTGATAACGGAATTAACTTTCAATATATGCTATGTCCGTAAAACCCAACCTTTTAAATTACAGATTTGAAAATAAACAAAAATATATTCTTTTAACTGTGTAGGTTGATCTGATACGTAATGAAAGCCAAGCATTTTGTTTGCTTGTTTACGCGTTTTCTTTACTTAAAATCAACAGTAACACAACGCCCCTGTTTCTTATAAATCATTATTTGTAGATAGATACTACGATGTTGGTCGTACAAGTTTGTTTTGAAAAACAGGTGTGTCATCATTGAATGGACAGTTGTATATCATGTGGTCTTCTTTAAGATGCGTCCAGGATATATAAATACCTGTCTATTTTTAACAAATTCTGTCGAACATATCGAATTAAATTTGAATATATCTATGTGACGAGTCGGTTCGCTTGTATCCTGGTTTTACGATTTGCAAAAATGTTTTCACTTTAATGATGACGCCACAAGCTTCAACTGAAATCAAGAAAATTTCGACATAAAACATATCCTGTTCACTAAAATTGTCTTCTTGTGTATAATCTATTTATAACTCAAATATTTTGAACTTTATAATAGCTCATCTAAACGAAATTTTGAAATACATCTCTTACACTGAGTTGCCGATCCTTGCACTCTTGATAGAAAATTTCCTAAACATAGGGCTGAACTGCAATCCTATCGATATTTGTTTTTTATTTCGGTAAATATCGTGAAATGTAGAACATAAATTTTTAATTTTTAACTTTTTGATTATATAACCAATTTGCAAACCATATACGTGTACCTACCTTTTTATTTACATGGGCCGATTTTAAGACAACAAAACCCCATAATTTGTTATCTATGTGCAGATAGGTTTTATTAGCCAAGGCTTTCGTTGGTGAAGTCGTGTAGATCTACACGTACACAAACAGTATATACACCAAACTATTACAGAAATCAATATTAGTTCATGTATACGAGAATATTCAAAAGAACGCTGCCCTAAATGCAAATGAATACTTACTTCAGATAAAAGGAATTTTATTTACTCTTCTTCAAAAAAGTTTTTCCGGGTCGTTTATTTTCTTTTTTTACATCTCAACAAAAATATTTTTCCTGCAGCATTGCTGGAATGTTGCTGTGAGTAGTATATCTGTCAGGTATATAGATAAATGTCAAGTGTCTCACCTGGCTCAGGTACGAACAAGTTTCGTTACTATGACGACTGCGAGTCCACTTGCTGTTAAATGCATTTAATAGATAAAAGCCATATCTGACTGCGAGCTGACCTTATTATTATTATTATTATTATTAGTAGTAGTAGTAGTAGTAGTAGTAGTAGTGTCATTTTAGTTTACAGAAATTAAAGTCATCTTGATATTCCACTTAAAACCCTCTGAATTATTTCATATTTAACAGTACGGGTTTTAAAGTAGCCTTAAGACTGAATAATTATGCGAAAACTGAAAACAAAATTTGTTGGGGAAAAAAATGGAAATTTACATGCAATGTACATCATGTACATATTATATTGATATACTTACTTATTAAAATTTCAGATACCAAAGTATTAATCTACAGGATGCCCAGGATATATATACAAATCTGGTAAAAGTTGGACAAACGCGGATCTCTGGAAATCAAGGGGTGGGGTCAGGTGCCATGGAGGAGTAAGCATCCCATGTTGACCGGTCACAGCCGTTGTGACTCCACACTCAAATCCAAATCAAATAAAGTGAGGAACGAAATTCAATCCTCGTCACTATTGGTACAGACGTCCTTACAACTGCTATCTAACAGGCAACTCGACATTTCATTTAGTGAAACCTAATGTCATCATTATATATCAATGATTCGAACTAATTTGAAAATTTGTTACGTTTATTACGTTTGATAGGGGAAAAGGTCCATTTTTTCGGAAACAAACAGTTTGGAGACGAGTAATATTTAATGGTTGCCTCAGCCCCATCGGTGCATGCACTGTGTAATATATACACGGCTTGTCACATCGTTACATTACCCGTCAAAAAAGATTAACGTTTTAAAAACAGGTAACTTTGTTTCAGTACACTATAATCAAAGGTAATATAATACACCAAAATATGAAATATAGATATTTTCGCCTTTACCTTTTACTATAATTTGCATGGATTGCATTTATGTCGATTTAAATTCGTTATAGAAAATGTCAAATATTACTTGATCCTGACCTTGCATGACTTTTATACCCCACCGCATATCGGCTTGACAATGTGTATAGTGTTACAAATAGCTCAGACATGTTTAATTAGAGATTACCGTATCCCGGTGTGCAAACATTTTTATTGAAATTTCTACGTTATCTATAGATAATTTATATCTACCCCAAGTTGTAGATTTATATCATCTCTTTCATCCCGAAATTGACATAACCCACACAGTACATTCACGTTGTTATGTTGCTGTTTTTACGTACTGCTAAAGAAGGTTTTTACTTCACTTCGTATTTGTAGCGACAGGAGAAGACTTTGCCATATTGAATAAAAATAACTAACTAAAGCTGAATCCTATGTTTTATGAAAATTTTGCTTATGTGAAGTTATCTTACCCTAATACTTAATGAGAAGCCATTACTAGTATACCTAGGATCTTTATAATAGTATTATATATACAAATGAAAGGACTAAATGAACATGAAGCATCATTGCTCACTATATAAATGCACTATTTCTGTTAATTGCATATTCGTGTTATTTGCATAATTTTCTCTAACATTTTGGCTATGCAAAGAAGACACACGCACAGTACACACAAAGTACACACACAGTACACACACACACACAAAGTACACACACACAGTACACACACACAAAGTACACACACACACACACAAAAACACACACATATACAATGTATATTGTTATCTGCTTCATTATACATATAAATATGTGTTGAATTTTCTTTCTTATGTTTTAACGATGGAGGTAAAATGGTAATATCTGTAAATGGAAGGTCAGATTAGAATTTAATATCTGTTATTCAAGAGATGGCGTATATGTGTATTATTCCCGTGTATAGCAGCATCAATAGTGTAAGCACAGGCAGTGTGTTCCAAGTAAGTGGTCCATTACCCCCCCCCCCCACACACACACACACACACACCACTGAGTCATCAAAGTGATCCATCTCGCATCAATCATCTCAATGTATATTCTCCCCGGCTTATTGCGAGGCGAAAGTTTTCCCGAGCCGTCACCTTTTATTATTGCTCCATTTCGCATCTATCATCTCAATATATTTTTCCAATGAGTAAGTCAAACGCAAAAGTCTTTCGTCTAACCTCAATCACCTTAATATTTTCAGCTGCTTAGTGCTAAGCGAACACTCCTTTTCTGAGTTTCCTCTAGTGCGACCCGTCCTTCAACTATCATCTCAATATATTTGTTCGTTTAGTGCGATGCGATCGCTCCCTTTCTGAGTCACATGTAATTTGTCGTCTATGACAAGCTGGTAACGATAGATAGTCCATCATTTATTTAATTTTGTCATCAAAAGGAAGCTAGCTGTAAGCAGCATTTACACATCAGTTATATCACGGTCTAAAAGTGATACGACTTGTTAACTTTCTCCACTTTTTTCTTACAAACGGCTGAGTTCTTGACAGCATGAACAATTGCAATTTAGTTTCCACATACTAATTGTATTTCGTATGTAAAAAAATGTTCTGAATAAAAAATAAGTGATTTCTGTATGTATATCTTGTCCCTCACAGTGGTTAAAATGGTTTTGAGTTATCAATAATACATATATTTTTATTTACAGGGTGCACCTGTCCTCGCCTGCTTCTGGTGTTCAATTTACAATTACATGTATTTTGCAATTTATAATTATTTCATAATCAAACTTATTGTATAAAAAAGAGAAAAATTGTCATCTTTATTAACATTGTAACGCAATTTAAAATAAATTTTGTGAAAATGATTTGTGACTCATTTCTTGATAAATTATAATATTCATCAAATACTTCCTACAATAACGTATTTTATTAAGAGAGAGAGAGAGAGAGAGAGAGAGAGAGAGATCGAGAGAAAGAGAGAGAGGGTTTTCCCATCAAATTGTTTATTGTTAAGATCAGCAAATTGGCTTTCGTTAGCCACAGGGCACCATATAGTATTTAAGTAGACATACAGGTGGCTTATATTTGGTCAATTCCGACCATTATCAAGGTTTTGACAGAGATTTGATTTCGATATTCCAAATATAGATAGTATAATGTCCCCCAGGATACAGGTTGAACTTTCCTTGTAAAATATTACCTATAACCATACGAATCAAACAATTCAAAGCCTTTGCATTTAATTAGAGCCAATAGTGCGTGATATATATATATATATATATATATATATATATATACAAATCCGTTATATCAGAGTTCATGAGTTTGGCCCATACCCTCCGGGCCGATGTATAGCTGGACATTTGGCGACCAGTCACCGTGTGAATTGTGGGTTAAATATAACTTTTTATGTGATCTATTTCTCTTTTTTTTTTTTTTTTTACAGTGGACGCTAATCAGAATAATTTATGACCATCAAACTTGAGAAGAAGATAAAGAAATATCGCCAAATAAGCAGATTTTTTATTTTTGATAGTGTAGATTTAGCCTATAGATTATCTTTTATCCAGCATTTCTTTTTATTAATGAGAAAAAATATAATAATATGAGAACACAATTTAGTTCTAAATGTAGTAAGCTGAATTATTTAAATTAAAAACACCATTTTTACTTATTTGGACAATCAATCTTGTTTTCTTATTTTTACGGCCAAAATATTCCGTCAAATTCATCTTTTTCTACAATGATAATGACTTTATTCTCATAAACTAAACAATTACATTCGTGTAGAGAACGGAGCCATAAAAGTGACTTGATGAAAAAAATATATATCTCGCCCCCACCCGGGATAACCGAGGAGTAACAAACCTCTCATATCCCACTCTTTACTATCTCGGGGCCCGGATATGATAAGTCGAGGCCAAGAGATAATAACTCGGGGCTCCGAGATAATTTTTTCCCCATCATGTCACTTTTCTCATAAAAATTGAAAAATGATGTTTAGTATGGTACTCTAAACTTTATCACGTGACTCAAACCAGTTTTGATATTATAATTCTTTAAATGGACAAAAGCTTATTTCCATTATTTACAATCGTGTGCCATAAATATACAAAATGTCTAGTCGGAAAATAAATTCTGTTTGTCTTTAATCATGACAGACCGAAAAGTTAGTTGTGTGATTTCATATCATGCTGAAAACACGATCTACAGTAAACCAGGAAATATTTCTCCATGATTGTTGTCAATTTACATCCTGCCAATATGAATATTTCACCAGCTTTGGGTGAATTGCTACAAATTTTGGTCTGTGCTCAGAATTGACTGACGCCAATCCAGTCAGGGTTCTTCTACGTGATATGCCTTCCGTTACTTCGTATGCCGAGCGCTTGGTGGAAGAACAATCACAGCCATATCTAAACTCTTTAGTATGACCCGCGAACCGAGCCCGGGACCTCCCTCTAGTGATTCGAACGCTCTACGACCGTACGCGGTCAAAAAGCTGATTATACTGTGTGCATTTATTTTGTTTGACACGGGGTATCGGTTTTCTCACCGTTTCACTCCCGGAAGACTTGTGACATTTTTTTGACATGGGATATTGGTTTTCTGTCTCACTCCCGGAAAACTTGTGACTTTTTGGACATGGGGTATGAGTTTTCTATCTCACTCCCGGAAGTCTTGTAACTTTTTTTGACACAGGGTATCGATTTTCTGTCTCACTCCCGGAAGACTTGTGACTTTTTTTGACACGGGATATTGGTTTTCTGTCTCACGGGAAGACTTTTGACTAAGATTACATTTCTTATGTTAAGTGCCTTGCTGAGGAAAAAATTGGAATGAAATCTTGGGTATGGCCCGGAACCCGCGACCTTTCGCTTGCACGGCTAACACTCTTGAAAGCTAGTGTTTTTGTCATTTCGGTAGTAGCATGTTTTACTGTCGGTTTAAATCTTCAAAATTGAGTATTTTGTTGTTCTCAAGTTCTATTTTAGCGATCAAAAGATGGCGCCAGTTTATATGCGAAATACGCCGAAAAAGTCCACTGTACAAGACATCAAAGTGGTACTTTGCTTGATTTCCCTGTGTTGAAAACAAAATCAAACGCCGTTGAAAGTTTAAAACTTCAGGTACACGTGCTTTGATGTCGTAATTTATAAAGGCGATATGTAAGTAATGAACTAAAGACCACTGATAAGAAATATTGATTTTAACAAGACTGCATACCACGATTCGCAAGGTAAAATTGAAATCAATACGACAATAGGTTTTTGAAAAACACCAGAAAAAATCTCTTGTTCATAGTTGGCAAAAACGTATCCTTGAAATAATCATATTTACTTTTAGATAAGAAATATTAGATACAAACTGAAAAATATGGGCTGATGTTTATATGGTGTTACAGAAAACTGTCACGTTGTCTTGCTTTATTCACAATTTTAACGTATGACAAACTGTATTTAGAAAATTTTTAATTGTTTTGTAGATGTGAACAATAAGACCGAGACTTACACGTCTTTTTATGTGTACCTCGGTTAAACAGACTGCATATTTACGGCACACATGCCGTTTTTTTCATCTGAGAACAAAGACTGGGTAAAACACATGAATTACGATAATGGTTTCCGACTATGATTAACAAAATATATTCATTAGAGGGGTAGGTACTACGCATAGTAAACGTTTGTTTTTGTTTTGACTATCTTTTGTTTGCTGAATTCATAGTATAACATTTCAGCGACCCAGGTAAATAAGATCTACTGGGATTTAATAAAGAGCATTCAATTTTTGAAAATTAATATTCATGTAGAAATAGGAAATGTATGTATAAATGATTGTGCATGTGCATGTGACGATGGCAGTGGTGATGACTATGGTGGTAGTGATGATGATGATGATGATGATTGAATCGTTTATTACCGACATGTTATAGATAATCTCCAGAAACTTTTAAGGGTGGGATAGTTTGTGTATCAGATAAATGATTTGCAACCCCCCCACACACGCACGCACACACACACGCACGCACGCACGCACACACACACACACGCGCGCGTCTAAACTATCATGTTCCCATGATAAAACTAACTGTCGTACACATCATGGTTATAAAACAAATTAAAATACAGGTAATATTTATTGTTCTTCAGATTTTGTTTGTCATTTTGTCATTTACTGTGGTTTTAAATAAAAGTTAACCCTGTTGTCGGTTCAGGTAATATATCAGGTGTTAATTCAAATGATATGACAAACTGAAGAAACTTAGTCTATATAATTAAGAAACAATATTAACTTTAAAATAATAAAGGCAAAAACATAATGACCACGAGGAACTGGGGAACACATGATTTCATCAATATTTGTTTCAAATTCCTTTTGTAAGAATAGATAGGATGTGTCATCACCAATTCAGGGCCCTTAAAAGAACATACAAAACTTTAATATAAAAGACACAGTGTCAAAAAAATAGTGATACAAAATAACACATTTGAAGTAGAAATCCATTATTCTGGCACCGTGAGTTTATTGAATTAAGACACGTAGGACTTATTTACCAAAGAATTACACGAACAATATTTCTTGAACGGCACAACAAAATACTAAGAGCTGTACAGTGATACTTAGCGGAGGAAATCTCCAGGAGATAATGGCCAGGGGTGATAAAACGCGATAGAACAAGTCTCTTTTTTGTCTTGAGTAAATCCGCGATGTGTAACAACACGTAACTGACCTACAGGACAACAAAACAAATCTAGATAAACAATACCTATGTTGACCTTCGTCATCAAATACCCCATTACTTAGCTTGTTAAGAGTACGCATGTAGATTTTGTAAATAAATATATATCACACTTGAAATATACAACGTCAAATGCGATACGAGTCTAATCTCCTAAGCACACACGACGCTTAGAACAAAGGAACCAGGTAATATAAACGATTTCGGCTATAAAACTGAAATTGACATAAAATCGATCAGCTACGGTACCAATTTGCCAGTTACCTTAGAAACATGCACAGAAATTTAACCAACTCAGAGAAAATAATTATATAATTATTTGAGAACTATTAAAAGATATAACAGTCACGGTGTCACTTTTTTATCAGCTGATGAAATGCGCGTGATATAATACAGTTTAAGGTCCAAGTATACGACGAGGTTGACTCAAAGATATGGAGTCCTGTAGTGCATTATTGTCATACATAGATACAATACATACTTTTGATACACCTGAAGTGTTTTCGTATTCAGTTTTTATCGTTGCGGTTCTCAGTTTACGACTTGTCCAAGTCTGGACGCTTTTGCATTTGTCTGACCTCTGTCGTTTTAGGGAGAAGTGTCACGAAGAAAAAAAATTGGCTTTAGTTTTTAATTAAACGATAAATATATTATTTTTTATTTATAAACAAGTTATATGTAGTTTTCTGTTAAATCGAAATAAGTACTTTTAATACATGTATCATAATTTAATTGAAAACTTTTTTTTCTTTGTGATATACGTATGGGAGGCAAAGAGACATAAAACAATATACATTCTATATGTAGTTGTTATGTATTTCTGTGGTGGAAAGTACTGTATGAAATACCACCACGACCTTTTAGCGGTTTTTTTTAAATGATAACTTCTAGTACACTACCAAATTACCAACAAATGGAATACTGAATTAGACTGACAGACAGACAGGCAGACAGATAAATAAATAAATAAATAAATAAACAGTAAAAAACATGAAAGGTCTTGAGAGAATATTTGTTGTCATAATACATGTATTTACAATGGGTAAAAATAACACTTGATAACACGCAAATTTGTAGCCTGCTTTCCCATATCGTGGTACCCTTAATTCGGTACCCTTATTTCAGCTATGTTGCCGGTGGTGTTTTTTCCAAAGCGAAGTGAAATCTGCACGGTTTTGAAAATCTATATAAGATTTTTTATATCGGTTTTTAACCCTATTATGGTCTGTTTTAGTTTATAGGTGAAATCATGATGGACTTGCAAAATAACAACCAAGATTATCAGTTCACGGACATGCTACAGAATCTAAGGGCACGTATCCACATACAACTCAGTTATCATACATAAATTATAAGTCTATACAGGTCAAAAGTTCACATTGATATAGATCTGCTATAGGACATATACCGTTAAAATAAAACACTGTCCTTTATTTATGGAGAGGAACACACGGGGTCGACCGCGCATGACTATGATACAAAGGGTCAACGGTCTCTGCAGTGCGCAGAATGCTACACACGAAGCCGTATATATTACATGCGAATGAATTAATCTAGTCAAAAGATGTAAATAAAATTCAAGTCCGTTTTATTTCTCCTGGCACCACATTTTTTCTTATGAAGTTCATTACTTACGTGTACTCATTGTATATTGCGTGGAACTGGAACCAAATAAAGGTACATGCTCCGAGACTAATTCTAATAAAAAATGTCTAAATGGTTTCGGACTGTGATGGAATTAAAGGGGCATTAGCTGTTTTCCCCAAAAAAATGTCGTTGGGTTAATCAATTACAATTGAAAAAAGGGTGACAAACCTGGGGTTCACAAGCAATTTTCACAAAATATACAGGAATTTAAGATTTTTTTATGTCTGTGTTTATCTCTTTTTACTATTGTATATCAGTGTAAGTATTAAAAACAACCCCCCCCCCCAAAAAAAAACAAAAAAAACACACAGCTAATGCCTCTTTAAGCTCTATCTGACAATTGAGATGTTCTTATAAATAACAGATTAGATTAAAATGAAGTGCAGATCTCTACTGTGTGTAAAGCGAATAATTTGCAACTACCATCTCAATGTTAGATTGGATCATAGATATACTGTTAGTATATATATGGTCCAGACAATACCGTCTACTTGTACTCCAAAAGTGGAGAAGAGCGTATTTTAAAACATTCGAATTCACGATGAAATATTTCATAATTATAAAGAATACTTACTTACAAAATAATTATAATCGTATGACATCACTAGTTTTAGTAATGGTGTAAGGGAAGTAACTCTTAAAGAAGTTTGTTCCGTTATTGGTTTTCTCTTTATAAGGATCCGGAAATCGGTACGACATTGACTTCCTGTTGCTAGGATAAACAATTTTTGGCACCAGATGCGATTTTAATCTCAGAGATGAGTCCCGTTAACCAGACAGTAACTCTAAATTAGAACTTCTGTATGTTTATAAGTTATTTGGGTAGGTGCTTTAAACGAGTGTAATTTAATTCTGAACTGTGTAAATACCCCGTATTTATTTCCATGTTTTGAATTTGATAATGAAATTCGACGTCCGGCCAGATATTTTACAAAGGCAGATTAGGCTACTGATAAGGCAGCATATGCAAATAATATCTGCATTCATATTCTTGTCAGTCTTGATATATTTACAAGTAGGATCTACTTAATTATGTTATAGTATTCATTGCTGTTGTTTTAATTTAGCTCACAGTACACTGCATGTCAGTTATTCGTTGTTCAACTTGTTGGCCAGCATTTAAAATTAAATTATCAATGTGTCATCATGTGAGAGAAAACCTGGTTACAATGTGTTGAAGTGGATGAGTCTACTCACATGAAATCTTGCACAAATTTGGAAAATAATAAAGATATATGGCAGGTTGATTCTGTTTGCATGACAATTGTGCTGTGCAAATTTGGTAAATCCAAACACATATCATGTCCTGCACAAACTCTCTCTCTCTCTCTCTCTCTCTCTCTCTCTCTCTCTCTCTCTCTCTCTCTCTCTCTCTCTCTCTCTCTCTCTCTCTCTCTCTCTCTCTCTCTCTCTCTCTCTCTCTCTCTCTCTCTCTCTCTCTCTCTCTCTCTCTGTGGGAATAGCCTCTACCTTACAATATACTGGGGGAGGGGGCAATTTTTGAGTCAATTATTGGGTAATACATGTAGCAGCATTATATTTCAATTTACTGTGTGATCAGGTCTAATGAAGAGTAAAAAAACACTATAAATAAGTGTATTATTGTTTGTAAAACTAATTAGACATGCCTGATAATTAGAAGTACAATGTAAATTCCATAATGGTGTAGTGGTACAGGGGGTGTCAGCCTTGCTAGCTCAGTTGGTAAGAGTGTCCGGTTAGTGTTCAGAAGGTCCTGGGTTTCAATTCCAATTCTGGAAGCACATTTTTACCCACCTGCTACATTTCGTGCCAAATTAAAAATCTCATCGTGTAAAGACTTTCATGGATTTCTGGGGTCAGAAATATTGTTAAGGGAAAAAGTGTAGTGTTGCAAAGTGTGTCTGTACAGCTAGCTCAGTTGATAAGAGAATCCAGCCAATGTTCAGAAGGTCCTGGGTTAAATTCCAGGTCCTGCTGTACATTCCCTCTCCCACCTGCTACAATGGTAGTACTAGGAGTAAACAAAATATTTGTAACTTAATGTTTTCCCATAAAAACAAAATTTTAACAGTGCTATCTACAAACCAAATGTCATATGAACTAATGTGGTGCTTTATCATTGATCTAGTAATTAAAATCATTAACATTCTTTTAAAAATAGGATTGTTTTACTATTATTCCCTGTCTCAAATATATTTGATGCATCTCAATGGGGACCAACACTCAACAGGTTAACTGAGTAGGAGTTAAGAGGTGTAACAGGAGAGGAACTTGAATGGCAAGATTGGGATTTGAACTCTGACCTACTGTAATCCATGTGGGTGTTTTTCTTTATCTTTTGAGTTAAATACAGAAAATAATACAGTAGAACTTCAATGAGTCAAATTTCTTGATGTTTCGAACTATTGAAAAAGTCCTAAATAATTTTGTTATTTAACCCTACGGTACTTATAAACATTTTATAATTCACACTTTTATGAGTCGGATTTCTCGATGCTTCAATTAAATTTTGGGGTCCATTAGTTTAAAAGCAACGAACATTCCTACATATAATTCAAAGTCAAATTTTATATGTTTACGAAATTGTCCCATGATAATTCTTCTTATTCTCATAAATATTCAATGTTTTAGTTTCATGAAAATTAAATTAAATTTCACACTTATTATTAGTTATAATGACCATAAGTCTTAAATGGTTTTGAAGCAGTCATATACACCTTAGAGTAACTTGAAACTAAAAAAACATATGATTCTTGGTTACCACCCATAAATTGAAGTCGCGGTGTTTTGAAGTTTTCTAGGTGGTTCCTTGAACTTCAACTCATTGAAGTTCAACTGTACATACACATGTCCCTTTTCTCTCCAAGATGAGTGGTTCAGTTGGGGGCAAGTGGCAAGCTATAAGTAGTCACGCCACTTGTTTAATCAAGCCAAAGCAAGCAAGCACTGCCATTTGTTTATTTGAGTGCCATTTGTAACAGGGAAGGAAACCAGGGGTAAGACTTCCATTTGCACCCTCCACTCAAATATTACCCAAAACATTAAAAATGCTTTAATTGAAATGCATCAGTATTCTGTATATATATTTCCTAGATGTAATTTGAAGAAATTCTCAAACTGATTTATTCTCTTTAATGTTTTCTGCATTTTATAATATTTAGGGTAATATTTCAGTAAGGGGGTACATAAGGAAGTCTTTCCACACCAGTAATGACCAACCTGTGTAAGTTTGTTTTACGGTTGTTTGGCTGTTTTACCAACTGAGCTACCAGGGTTGACATACAATCCCTATTACAGATTGGATACAGGTAAATTTTCATGAATCCATTTGTCCCAGGGGTATGTTAGGATGATCCTCAATGTTTGTGGATAAAGCTAGCTCTGAAAAAATAATGAAATTAAATACACAGATATTTGACGTATATTGTATACCGGAAACTACTACTAAATAAATCTAATCCTTCATTGGTTAAAGTTATTTGCTTTCAATGGTTTTTATATTGTTTTTTTTTTTATAATCGCAAAACATTTTTAGCTATGTGGGCTTATATTATTTGTCATTCCATGTTATAGCTTTATAACAAAATAGACGTTGATCTTGAATGCAGTACATGTACTTCATAAATTTGATGACTTCAGAATCAGGTCTTAAGTATGACCAGGACTGAAAACTGAACCTGTTAGTTGTTCCTATTGGCCGATTTGATACTTGTTCAGAAGATGACAATATTTTATGATAAGAAAAATAACAATAAAGTATAATAAAAATCTATTGAATAGTTCCTATAAAGAAATTTTCTATTGTAAGAAATAAAAACTCATTTTATATAATAGCCTCCCTCTTGAATGTTTAGAAAAATATTACACAGTTATTATAGCAATTAAGTAAGAACATGTAGAAGAGGTTAAATGTCATGCAATCAAAATTCCATCAGGATTTTATTGAGAATTAAAATGCAGGTACAGTGGACCCTGCCTTGAGAGAGAGACCACGCTCCAAAAACCATGCAGATGAATAATCTTTTAAATTAAATTTCGTTTTAGAGACCCCCTGTCTTGAAAGACCACATCAAGACAGGTTTCACTGTATCACAAACAATACAGTACATTTTTATAGTCAATCTCAAATGGTTTAAATTAGTTCATTAACAAGATGAACATCTACATATAACAAAGCTCAAAGTTGAAACTACAGATTACATCAATCCATGTGCAGACAAAATTTTGAATAAGTTACCTCCCTTTGTACACTTTTTTTTCTCTCTTCACATATAAAAGGTATAGGTCCACGAAGGTAAAAAGTGGCAAATCCAGGATCTGTCAAAAAGAATAAAACAATAGTGTCACTAGTATATTTTCTAAAATAGGGTGCACAGATAAAACATTTTGCCTTACACAGATTCCATACATTACTGTAACTCCTATAATTTTAGTGTAGATAAATAGCCTGTCACCCCAATGTTTATCTGTTTTGATTCCATTATGACTTGTTGTGCTTGTAAACATGTGACAATTTTAACCTTGGTAGACCAATAAATTTCCATGTAACATTCAGGTTAATCCATATCATGTACAGGTATCCTTCTTCCATGTCTTCAATTTTCTGTTTAATTTTTTTATGTATTCTGGCATAAGTGTTTATATCATTATGGAGTGTTAGAAATTAGTATGTGAAATCTTGTGTACCTTTTAAAATTTCTAAAAAAAACCCAAATTGTTGGTTATACGTTAAAGGGGCATTATCTGTGATTTTGTTTTAAAATATTTTTTTCCCGTTTTACTACTTAGATTGATATACAATAGCAATAAAATATAATAAAAGTAGAAAAAATCAAAATAATTGTCTTTTTTGGCAAATACAGCTAATGCCCCTTAAACTATAAACACGTGATTTATGGTAAGATCCTGTATTAGCTGTGGTTACAAAAAAAAAACAAAAAAAAACAAAAAAACAAACTTATTGTTTTTTATTTTTACTACTTGTACTTGATGTACAATAACAAATAAGAGCTATAGACACAGGCATAAAAATCTTAGATTCCTATACATTTTGTGAAAGTAAGGTCAGATCCAGTGTGGTATTCATATATATATACAAAATGTATATATATAAATACATTAAGTGGTAAGGTTAACTTAATCAATTGCAATTGAAAGAGTGCCAATCATGGGTTTCTCAAGCAGTTTTCACAAAATATATAAGAATTTAAAAAACTGTTTGCCTGTGTTTATCTCTTTTTTTGTTATTGTATATCAATCTAAGTAGTAAATTGGGATTGTTTAAAAAACAAAACTACAGCAATGCCCCTTTAAAGGTTCTAATGTGATGTAGTGAAAACAAGAAGACAAAATGACGGTAGAAAGAGATGAGATTTTGTCAATTTTCATATATTGCACAAAAGAGTGTGAACATTTATTTAGATGAAGTTTTATTCCCCAACAGGGATTTTATTTAAAATTGAAATTTTTCTGATAAAATACATAAGGTTTTGTTAATTTTAAGTAATAGTGGAATTCAATTATTTCTATAGGATTTTCCCTAGATATTTTCATTAAGGTGTTCAATTGACTCACTTTTAATTGAAAATGAGGGTAATTTGGAAATGTTGGGGCCGTTATACATGTAATGTTTAAAGAGTAAAGATATAATATGTTTTCTTTACATATCACCACTTGTAAATATCACATGTATGTATGTATTAACTCAAACGCTCCTTAAAAACAATGGACTCTTCTATAAATCAGTGATTTAGACCAGTCCATATGTGTCTTTAGGGATGAATGGGTTAAGGTAAATAATGGTTTAGTCTGTACTAATATTTCATAGCTTTACTGACTTTTAGTATCAAATGAGTAGTTTACCTTGCGTTCATTATAACATGACTGATTTCTATTTAGCCTGGCCATTTGTTACTTTATTGTGAAATGACACAGGATTTGTGTGCCAGGGAAAACTCTAATTTTACAGTGCTCAAGGTGAATACTGTAATAGCTATCAGGGTATTGCAATAATAGCGTTTAGTATACTCTCTAATATCACCATTGTAATATTTAACTGAGAGTGCAATAGACAATCACAATAGTGTACCCTCTAATATCACCATTGTAATATTTAACTGAGAGTGCAATAGACAATCATAATAGTGTACCCTCTAATAGTACCATTGTAATATTTAACTGGCAGTGCAATAGACAATCATAATAGTGTACCCTCTAATAGTACCATTGTAATATTTAACTGGCAGTGCAATAGACAATCATAATAGTACCATTGTAATATTTAACCCTCAATAATAGTGTACCATTGTAATATAAGTTTAACTGGCAGTGCAATAGACAGTGCAATCATAATAGTGTACCCCAGTAGTACTAATAGTACCATTGTAGTGTATATTTAGCAATAGTGAACTGGCAGTGCAATAGACAATTCAACATAATAGTGTACCCTCTAATAGTACCATTGTCCAAATATTTAACTGAACTGGCAGTGCAATAGACAATACATAATAGTGTGAACATGGCCTCTAATAGACAATTACCATTGTAATATTTACAATAGTGAACTGGCAGTGTATCCTCCAATAGTACAATCATAATAGTGTACCAATAGTGTATCCTCCAAATATTACCAGTGAACTGGCAGTGTAATATTTAACTGGCAGTGCATAGTAGACAATCATTAATAGTGTACCCTCTAATAGTACCATTGTAATATTTAACTGGCAGTGCAATAGACAATCATAATAGTGTACCCTCTAATAGTACCATTGTGATAAGTGTACCTTCCAGTAGTACTATAGCAATAGTGAACTGGCAGTGTAATAGACAATTACAATAGTGTATCCTCCAATAGTACTATTACAATAGTAAACAATAGTGCAGTGTATAGCAATAGACAATTACAATACAATAGTGTATACTCCTCCAATGGCAGTACAATATTACTCCAATAGTGAACTGGCAGTGCAATAGACAATTACAATAGTGTACCTTCCAGTAGTACTATAGCAATAGTGAACTGGCAGTGCAATAGACAATTACAACAGTGTACCTTCCAGTAGTACTATAGCAATAGTGAACTGGCAGTGTAATAGACAATTACAACAGTGTATCCTACCAATAGTACTATAGCAATAGTGTAAACTGGCAGTGTAATAGACAATTACAATAGTGTATCCTCCAGCAATAGTGAACTATTACAATAGTGAACTAGCAATAGTAAACTGTGCAATAGACAATTACAATAGTGTATCCTCCAATAGTACTATTACAATAGTGAACTGGCAGTGTAATAGACAATTACAATAGTGTATCCTCCAATAGTACTATAGCAATAGTGAACTGGCAGTGTAATAGACAATTACAATAGTGTATCCTCCAATAGTACTATTACAATAGTGAACTGGCAGTGTAATAGACAATTACAATAGTGTATCCTCCAATAGTACTATTGTTACAATTACAATAGTGTACTAACTGGCAGTGTAATAGACAATTACAATAGTGTATCCTCCAATAGTACTATTACAATAGTGAACTGGCAGTGTAATAGACAATTACAATAGTGTATACTCCAATAGTACTATTACAATAGTAAACTGACAATGGAATAGACAGTCACAATATCAATTTAGACTATCGATAGATTCAATTTGTAAATGTTTAATACAGATTGAATTATAATCATTAATTTTTAAAGCAGTTAGAAAATACACATAATTGTTTTGGAATATTACAAACAGAAATATTTAATTACCCATTGTTACAGTAAATTCAATTGACTTGTAGAACATGTAGAAGGTGAAGACACTTTGGGTATCTTATGTCAATGAATTTGAAATTTTGGATGTCAGTGCTTGTTGCATTTATATTTTGTTGTCAGAATCATAATACAATTGTAGTACCGGTATTTATTTAGACAATTGCAATATGATATGGTAAAAGTTTTGCTCAACAGTTGAAAGCAGTGATGTAGGTCATACATGTTTATGAATCTCTACTTTCAGATCTGTCATATAATATGTTTAATACTAATTACTGATACATATTATAAGTAATAAAATTCACCATTGTACATTTTATTATTATTTTCAGACTATTTGGTGTAAACTTGTGATCTAACACTTGAAATTCTACAAACTTTGTTCTGGCATGCTGTAGAAATTTTTGACAAAATACCTCAGATCTAATCGCCATTCTGACCTCTGACCTCAAATATCAACCATGACAACTGCTGACTTAAACATTCAAGTGGAAGATCATGCAGAAGAGTATTCAGATAATTTTGATGAGGTGGATCCAACCAGACATTTTCAAGGTCAAGACATTTTCCGATCGGGTAAGTTTGTTTAAGTTATGCCTGTATGATATAAACTGATATTATGATATTATCCGGACACTTATTTTTAATATGCAGATCAGGAGTAGTTTGAAATACTATCAGGTCCTGCAGAGACAGTCCATATTAATATATGTATATATTATATATATTTATCATATATTTACTACCAAATACAGACTTTTTCATCTCTGATATAGGAGACAGCATGTGCCCTTTATCATATACCCTGTATCAGCCGTCCCTTTATCACACCCCTTCAACCCTTTATCGCACCCCCATTTGGAACACTTCTTGTATTTTTATTATTCGGAACACCTTGATTGTTTTCCGCTTCAGGCAAAAACCTATATCATGCATAAATGCCAGGCTAAGCACATCCTGTTAAATATTAGGCCTGATTGTGAACATTTTTAAGGAGTTTTGAATGAAAATGTGAAGGAATCGTTTGATGTACTAAACATTCGATTTAACAAATGTAATGATATTCCATGGGTAGTTTCAACACACTGCAAATAGTTGCACATAGATACGAGTGTACATGGAGCACTATAGGCTATTCCCTTCAACACAATGTTAGGCCTCACAACAGTTCACAAAGTTCCTGTAGGCCTAACTTTATTTCAAATATATCTTAAAGCGATATGAGCTGTTGTAGGTGAAAAAATTTACATGCCCATTTTATGTGATATTCTATCTCATATATATTCCAAAGAGACCATCTGGTGGTTAGAATAACAAATGCATGAGTAAAATTGCAACAATCTTGCCAAACGTAATCCATAATATCAGTTATTTTTTGTTCGCCATACTTTGAGCATTGTAAATTAACTTTCGGTAATTTTTTACGAAGATTATCGAGTGACCGATAAACACGTGCTATCTGCAGTTAATATACATTCTATTCTTATTACCCTTTGCATTTATTTTCGTACATCATCATTTCATACCTAAATCAGACAAAGTTTGTCTTTTTTGTCATTTCAAAACAATCGTTTCTGAAATTGTCCACATGCCAGGTATATCGGATGATCTCGACCCATTTTTAACTCGTCCCATCGCACTCTCGGCTTTATCATTTTTGACATATATGATCATGAACTGCCCAACTCCACCGGACATGGCGGCACGATTGTAAAACATAAGGTACACATACTTTTCAGTTATATTGTTTTGATTTTGTCAGCGTAACCATTCAGGGTAACATTAATAGATCAGAAAAAATTCTTTTAGTGACCTGATATATTTATTAATATATTCAGCCGATTTTCTTCAGGTATTTAAAATAGCGTTGAAAAGCATTTATTTTAAAACACGTAAAAATCAGCCGACTTTAACATAGTCCGAGCGCGTAAAGGACTGAGATCCCCTGACTGAATTACGAAATACGTTTGATATAGCATATTTGATAATGTATTTGAACACGCATTTTATCATATTCTTGACTATGTGTCATGGACAAAAATAATTATTGTGACAGCTTATATTGCTTTAATAACATATGTACACTAAAATACAAATTATTTCAGCAAAGAATCTTGAGGAAGGCTAATTTTATGTTGTGTAAACAGTTTGTATGCTCCATGATTTTACCCAGATGTGCCCACATAAAAATTACCATAGATAGATGCAAGTCGTGATTGTAAAATGCAAATTGAAAAAATATATTTTATTGATATTTAATATTTGTCTGTTTACCAGTACGATTTTAAATATATGATAAAAACAACAAAACATGACAAAATCTGTATCGCATGCCATGTTAACCCTCGACCAATATCATCCCTCGGGCCTACAGCCCTTGGGCTGATATTGGAGTCTCCGGTTGATATGGCATGCGATACAGATTTTGCCATATAGTATTCTCTTTTTATATATACATGTACACATATATTATAACTTACATAGTCTTTGTTTGACCTGATATGGAATATACACAATCAGTAAAATCTAAATATAAGTTTACTGATGGTGTATAACCCATATTAGGCACCCAGCTGAACAATCTGTTGTTAAATTTAACTTGTAGTTAGCTCATAGTTAGTTCATGTTGATATTGTTCTGATCTATATGAGATAAAATATTGATTAAAATCTGCATGTAAAATTTCTGTTGACAACAGCTCATGTAGCTTTAACTTACAGTAATGCATACACCTAAAAAGTCTCTGATTTAACTTTTTTGTGTTTGAAATGGCTCTATGAATACAGTGAAATCTATCTTGAAAGACCACCCCTTCTGCCACTTAAATGTGATCTTTCAAGACAGGTGGTCTCTCATACATGGATTTTAGAATTTGGTCTCTCAAAACAGGTTCCACTGTATGATAAACTCACACAGAGTTTTTGGCACTAAAGGTCATTTTCACCATTGTTCGTCTTATCCTTTTCAGTCCTATAGATTTGATTTCAGTTAGTGTTTTACGCCACACTCAACAATTTTTCAGTAATATGGTGGTGGCCAGATTTTATTGGTAGAGGAGAGAACCCGGTTACAATGTATTGAGGCCTTCCTTCCACAAATAAACTTGCAAAGTTTCTCACAAAAATTATCTTAGGTTCCAGCAGGGCTCAAACCTGGGCTGAATAGAAGTGAGAGACTTCATGGTTCAAAGTGTGATGCTCCACTCAGCCACAGAAGCCCCTCAGTCGTATAGACCATTACCGGTAATAATAGACTGTTCCAAGACAATACAAAAGAACATACCATTTAGATATGTCAAGGTGAACTATTCAATACAATGAATCAGAATGGTTATTTTGAGTTAATTCAAGTATTTTGTGGGGAATAAAAACTGATCAATAAAATCTTATGAAATCTGCAAATGTAAAAATCAAATGTCTAAATTATTCAAATAATGGCATACAGGAAAATTAACTCGGAATTTCAAGTTTGACTAAAGTTCGATATTTCTTTGATGCTAGATTCTGATGTAACATAAACCTTTACCTTTTATCAAAATTCTCTGTTACATTTGTTGTCCACACAATTGTTATTTTCCACTGCAGCTGTTCCATCTGTTGTACATGTACATGAATCTTCTGCTTTGTTTTCTTAAATCTTCTTCCTCTTCTTCTTCTTCTTCTTACTCTTCTTCTGTTTCTTAGAGTCAGGAGAGACTCAAATGCTGAGTGTTGGACTCCATTGTGACGATTAAGATAAATACCTCAAAGAGCAATATATACCAATATAAAGTTATAAATTGCAGTAATTTCACTGGATTAAGAACTGGGCTGGTGGTAAGTCACCCAGTCCCACTTTGAACTCCTCCAAGGAACTTGAGCTGATGGTATGGCTGGTGGCAAGTTGTTCCAGTCTCTGATAGTTCTTGGAAAGAAGGAGTAATGATATGTATCTTTCTTTGTTGTTGGGATATTGGGATATGGAAAGAGTTCTGGCCTCATGTCATGTCCATAGGTAGATATCTGATGGTATGACTACTAGGTTGTGTTTGATCTTACAGAGAAGGAGGAGGCGGTTCTTAACTCTTCCCACCTGTAGCTGTTCCCAGTTCAGCTTATTACCTCTTTGTGTAATGCTTCCAGGTTATATATCTGTTGGCTGTTCCGTGGTATAATACACCTATCAGTCGCTTTATATAGCTACCTGGATTCTTGTTGTACACTTGTAAGTTTAACAAGCTCCCACCTAAAACTATCAATTGTCTGTATTCAACTCTGTCTTAAATCTATATTGCAAACAAAATGCATGCGACATGTTGTAATCTATGCATAATATGTGATATAATAGAATCTGTATGTTAAAATCCCTCTTAATGTTTGAGATTTCAATGTCATAAAGAGGCTCTGTGTATTTAGCATAATTTTGTATTATAGAAAATGACAATAGATGCTTAAAGTTTGAGTACAAGAAGGATAATAAATCCTTTGCTATCCATGGAATTGAAATTGCTTGTACAAGATAAATAATTAACACCCCAATACTTCCATTGAACAAATAAGTGAAGCTAATTCTTGTCCTACTTTTTAAATCTACAGAACATACAAATTTTGGTCATAAACAACTTTGGTCATAGATAAATTTCTTTTTTTGTTGTTGATAACACTTTTAGATTTACAAATAGGAATCAAATACATGAGATTATATGCACCCATGATCAAAATTAACTTCATGTTTCTAAAAATGTAAATTTCCACAAACTTTATTACGTAATATTGTAAAAAACTAAATGCATGTATTATTAGTGAAAGTTGTGTGTCTATATACCAGTATCTGTATTTCCTTAAATCTAATGAAAAAATTGTCAAATTCCATTTAGTATAGTTGTTTTTGTGGGAAAAAAGGAAAATATTAATTGTGTATGAACATGATATATATGGAAAGTTGGTTTATATAGGTTATGGAATTAGGTTCAGGAATGTTATATATAGGTTGGGTTTGGAATGTTATATAGGTAAGTTTTGGAATGTTGTATAGGTAAGTTTTGGAATGATATATCGGTAGTGTTTGGAATGTTATATTGATAAGTTTTGGAATGTTATATAGGTAAGGTTTAGAATGTTATATAGGTAAGGTTTGGAATGTTATATAGGTAAGGTTTGGAATGTTACAGAAGCAAGATTTGGAATGTTATAGAGGGAAGGCTTGGAATGTTATATAGGTAAGGTTTGGAATGTTATATAGGTTATATAGGTAAGGTTTGGAATGTTATATAGGTAAGGTTTGGAATGTTATATAGGTAAGGTTTGGAATGTTATATAGGTAAGGTTTGGAATGTTATATATATAAAGTTTGGAATGTTATATAGGTAATATTTTGATTGTTATATATGTTAGGTTTGGAATGTTATATAGGTATGGTTTGAAATTTATAGGTTAGGTTTGTAATGTTATATATGTAATGCTAGAAATGTTTTATAGGTAAGGTTTGGAATGTTAGATAGGTAAGGTTTGGAATGCTATATAGGTTAGGTTTGGAATGTTATATACATAAGGATTAGAATGTTAGATAGGTAAGGTTTGGAATGCTATATAGGTTGGTTTGGAATGTTAGATAGGTAAGGTTTGGAATGCTATATAGGTTGGTTTGGAATGTTAGATAGGTAAGGTTTGGAATGCTATATAGGTTGGTTTGGAATGTTAGATAGGTAAGGTTTGGAATGCTTTATAGGTTAGGTTTGGAATGTTATATAGGTAAGGTTTGGAATGTTATATAGGTAATATTTTGATTGTTGATATGTTATTTGGAATGATTAGGTTTGAAAATGATTTATAGGTTATATGTTGTTTGAAATTTATAGGTTAGGTTTGTAATGTTATATATGTAAGGCTAGAAATGTTTTATAGGTAAGGTTTGGAATGTTAGATAGGTAAGGTTTGGAATGCTATATAGGTTAGGTTTGGAATGTTATATACATAAGGATTAGAATGTTAGATAGGTAAGGTTTGGAATGCTATATAGGTAGGTAAGGTTTGGAATGTTAGATAGGTAAGGTTTGGAATGCTATATAGGTTGGTTTGGAATGTTAGATAGGTAAAGTTTGGAATGCTTTATAGGTTAGGTTTGGAATGTTATATAGGTAAGGTTTGGAATGTTATATAGGTAAGGTTTGGAATGTTATATAGGTAAAATTTGGAATGTGATATCTAGGTAAGGTTTTGGAATGTTATATAGGTAAGGTTAGTAATGTTATATAAGTAAGTTTTGGAATGTTACATAGGTAAAGTTTGGAATGTTATATAGGTTGGATTTGGGAATTTAATTTATACAGGTTAGATTTGGAATTTCCTTTTATACAGGATAGATTTAGGATTTTCTTTTATACAGGTTAGATTTAGGTTTTCAAAGGTTAGATTTGAGATTTTCTTTTATACAGGTTATGTTAAGGATATGAGGTTGTTTAAGTTAGTTATAGAATGTTGGTTCATAAAGGACAATTTTTTGATGTTTTATATAGGATAGAGGATATGTTTGGAATGTTGCTTCATACAAGTTAGGTTTGGGATGTTGGATTGTATAGGTAAGGTTTGGGATGCTTGTTTGTATAGGTAAGGTTTAGATGTTGGTTTGTACAGTTAAGGTTTGGAATGTTAGTTTGTATTGGTAAGGTTTAGGATGTAGGCTTGTATAGATAAGGTTTGGGATGTTGGTTTGTATAGGTAAGGTTTGGGATGCTGGTTTTATTTGTAAGATTTGGGATGTTTGTTTGTATAGGTAAGGTTTAGGACATTGGTTTACACAGGGTAGGTTTAGGACATTGGTTTACACAGGGTAGGTTTAGGACATTGGTTTACACAGGGTAGGTTTAGGACATTGGTTTACACAGGCTAGGTTTAGGACAATGGTATATGTGACTTATTCAGATTGTGATTAAGATGTTTGATTTGGCTCCTTTTTACAGCATATTGCCTCTGTTCGTTTTAGCCTGTCTATTTAGAGGTTCATTTACTGCTGGAGTTACTTGTATTAGTTTCTATAGAATTATGAATACTTAGTTCTATTTTCCACGTCTCTTTTTGATTTCTTTTATTATTTTGGCAGTACACTAACCATGATAAATGTTCATACACTGGTCCACATTGTGATGGGAAAGTCTTGTTTTCTAAGCTATTTTTCTCGTATTTAAACGTTTCTGACATGCACCGTGTTTAACACACTTTCTCTGACAATAGAATTAAATGTCGGAATTAAATCCTTTTGTGTATCTCTGTTTATATAGAGATTTTTTCAGTTTACTTGGCATATTTTGACAGCATTGTGTGTTTAGATAAGATTAAAAAAGAAATCTACTGTACAATCTCTCTTTCTACTTTATATTCAAGGGAGCATTCTCTCTTTCTAATTTATATTCAAGGGAGCATTCAGTAACCTCATTTTGAGGCACAGTCAGTTGGGAATTTGGATTTAACATAAATCCATAAAATTGCAAATGTTAAAATTGGTAACCGAATGATATGATTTAAAAGTTTTGTAAAATTATTTTCTGCAGACTTTGAAACTTTATGGAGTTTAATTTTTTGTCAGTGTCCTTCAAGTTAGTAGGTCAACAGATATAGCATTCACCACACAGCCTGAAGGTTGTATGTTCAAATCCTGCCTTGGCCAAATAAGAATAGGTCTCATTTTCTTAGAACAAATAGGATAACAAAAATCAAGAAAATAAAAAAAAAGTTATGCGGGTCCCCTCCTACAATAAGCAAAACAAACATAAATAAAATAAACAATCAATAAACAAAAACAAAAAACCAGGCAAACATAAACAAACAAAAATAAAATGGAAACCGACATACTGGTTGGGGACCAGTAACTGGCTAGGATCAGTAGCTGGCTGTTGCATTATTTCAGCTATATAGACAATTTTCTGAGATTTTATTTAGATCAATCATGAGATGATTGACATTTTTCTCAAACAGAAGAAAATAAATTTTGTTGTGGTACATAATAAGGATGAAATCACACCGTAGCCAGCTACTGGTCTCTGACCAGTAGTGTTACTTTCCATTTAAAACTACATTGGAACCTGTCTTGAGAGACCACTCCATCCGCTGCTGAAATATGGCCTCTCAAGACAGATGGTCTCTAAAAAGAGTTTTTATTTACAGGATTATTCAACTAATGGGTATTAGAGTATGGTCTTAAAATCCTGTCAAGAATTTTTCACTTATATTGAGATGTCACCAGCTTTAGGTAATGTGCCACAAATTTTGACCTGTGCTATGGACTGACACCAATGCAGTGTAGGTTCGTTTACATGCCACACCTTCTGCGACAAGGTACGTCTGTTTTATGCCTCATCCAACAGACCATTGACTTTCTCTTTGTATGCCAAGAGTGTGGCAAAGGAACAGTCACTACCATTTTTAAAGTCTTTGATATGACTCAGTCCAGGAATCAAACCCAGGACCTTCTGCTTGTGAGTCAAATATTCTACCACTAGACCTCCACAAGCGGTGAGCAACGAACTAGAAGTTCAGTTAACTCGTTCACCCCTAAAGAACACTTGGACTGGCCTAAATAATTAATCTACAGAAGAGCCGATTGTTTTTCAGGGGGTGATGGGTTACTTTTAACTGTCCTTCTATTTAGATTACCACAAACTTTGGTCAGAACAATAGTAAGAAAATGCTGTCATTGACTATCACAAGTTCTCTCCCTTTCTTATGCTACTGTTATGTTTTCTCTATGTGTGTATTTCAATTGATTTTATTTCCCTGTGGTGCCCCCCATATTTGTGTAAAAAGATCATTTCTCAATCAATCTGTATTTTAACCAGTTCTTCACTTTTTAATTTTTGGATTGTGTATTCTGAAGTTCATATAAAACACATTATTTTTAAGAATATTTATTTCTATTTTTTTCTTTTTTTTTTGTTATTTATTTTTCTTTTGTTTATTTTATTTTACACATAGTAGTCATAGGATATTACATTTTAGTTCCGCTACTGTACTAAGATCACTGAGAAAACAATCAATGTTTCTGCTCTGTCAGTTAATGTTTAATTGCTGCAATTTTCTATGAAGACTGGGGAAAAATGAACAACTCCGTAAATAATGTTGCAAGGAACATGCTTATACAGTCACACTTGTGGAATAATTGAGTTATTGTAATTTGATGAAAATGGCTTTTGTTTAGAAAATCACCAAGGATCTAGCACACAGGAATAAAACAAAGGTGAACAGTTTAGAAATTGTTTAACCAGCTGAACTCTACACTTTACCTGACTCAGGTGAGGTATTTGAGGTAAAATACAAAATAAAGAGAAACATTTTGTGTTTTGTCCTAGTGCTATCTTTAAGTGTTGTTGTTTTTCCTGGGAATGTGATCAATGTGATTTTGAAAGTATAAACAAGTGATAGATTTCATGTTGCTGGATATGCAATAAAATGTTCGTGTTATTTCAACAATTTTACAAATAATTGTGACATGCATTCTGTACATAAACACTTATTCAATTACTGAATATCAGTGTGACGAGGAATGACATTTTTTTATTTCTCAGTTTAGTGATTTTATGCAGCTGGATCAACAATGGGATTTATGTTATAGTTACACATGTATTTGAAATCTTTTCATTGTGTATTTACACAAAATATGATTGCCGGAAGAATATAATAAATATTTGTAAAATAGTGAACATACGCCGGCAAAGCAATTCGGATTCCGATCTGCAATAAATTTTGTGCATTTAGTTCAGTCTTTAAAACCCAAACTGAAATAACGCAGTCATTGGAGCATCATAAATAATTTGGTGATTGTGTGAAAAATCACAAAAAGAAACTATATTTGTTAAAAAGTTTGGAATAAATATACTTGTTAATTTACATCCCTGCATTAAATGATATTGATATGAAGATATATAGATAGCACAAATACATTGTTATGATCTATCAAATCTACATTATTTATTAAAACAAATTCTTTATTGTGTTAAATATGTAATTGGAATTTTGGATTTATGAGGGGCTTGAATTTGACTCAGAAACATGACCAAAAAATTCTATACTGGTATACCAGTATATAATATACATGTATATTGAAATATACATACATGTGTATTAGTTGCCATAGTGATACACGTAGCTGATGTGAGATTCACTGTTATTCAACATTAATATTTTAATGAACAAATAAAAACATTGTTAAGAGTTCCTTGCATTTGGTCGGATAACCTTGATGTGTTCGAAGCTTCTGGTTTAAATGGAGTACAAACAACTTCAGTGTTACGTTGTGTTCATATTTTAAAATGTCGGATCAGAAGTCGATTTTGAGACCAACAGTACCTTCATTAGAAAGTGCGTACCTGCAGCAACTGAAGTTGGTGTATGGACACTTGGTACCGTGGGTTCTAAGACTTTCAGGATGTAAGTTGATTTGATATTTAGATGGGAATGTTTATAGTGCGAGACCAGTATAAAAAATCTCTGTTTGTTGTTATGTTTGATATATGTACATATGGTATACATGGACTTTGTACATATGGTATATGTATTTCACTGTATATATATTGTATTCTGGAGTAACCTGATCTTTATAGATATGGTAAATATGATACAGTAAAACCCGCTTTGAGAGAGCACTGTCAGTGTTGTGAAAGACCACCTGTCTTTTGTGATCATATTTTGAAAATAAAAATCTCTGTAAATAAAACCTATTTTGAGGGACCACCCATCTTGAAAGCACATATCACAATTTCTCAATGTTTCAATCTATTCACAACATTTTCGAACTTTTTCCGAATAATTTTGTTATTTAACGCTACTTATAAACATTCTATAATTAGAACTTTTTTAAGTCAAATTTCTTTATGTTTAGAATAAATATTTGGGCCCATTTCTATAAAAACAATGAAAATTCCTATATATAATTTGAAGTCAAAATTTGCATGTGTATGAAGTTACCCCATAATAATTTTTCTCCTTCTCATAAACACTCAGTGTTTTAATTTCACAAAATTTTTTTTAAATGTAGCACTAATTATTAATCATAATGACCGTACATGTCTTAAATAGTTTTGAAACAGTCATATACATCATATAGTACCTGTGAAACTAAAATCGTATGGTTCTCAGTTACCATCCATGAGTTAAAGTCCCGATATTTCAAAATTTTCCAGGTGGTTCCTTGAATTTCGACTTTGAAGTCCCTACTGTATATCAATATATATTATATATATATATATATATATATATATATATATATATATATCGATATATATATATGTATATATATATATATATATATATATATATATATAGGTAAGTAATACATGTACATCTGAAGTTGCCTTTGCTAGACCTGTTTTGTTATATGCTACTCTCAATTGGTTAAAAGAAAAATGTGAAAATTACATGTAGAATGAAACACAAATATCCAACCTTATTGAGTTATTCAGTAATTGTGTTGTCATAAATGTACTTTTTGCAGAATAATTTCTTTTTTATTTTAATGCATTCTACAATGTTCTATGCATATTTTTTCAAACAATAATTATTAAACCACTGAAATACTAAAGTTCATCAAAACTGTGATATGGGATATATCAAAAGAAAAACAATTCTTAAAGTGGAACCTGTCTTGAGAGACCACTGTCATCAAAGACCACATGTCTTGACTGACAACTGTCATAATTAAAAGACCACCTGTCTTGAGAGACAACTGTCATAAAAGACCACATGTTTTGACTGACAACTGTCATAAAAGACCACATGTCTTGACTGACAACTGTCATAAAAGACCACATGTCTTGACTGACAACTGTCATAAAAGACCACCTGTCTTGAGAGACTACTGTCATCAAAGACCACATGTTTTGACTGACAACTATCATAAAATACCACCTCTCTTGAGAGACCACTGCCATCAAAGACCACATGTCTTGACTGACCACTGTCATAATTAAAAGACCACCTGTCTTGAGAGACTACTGTCATCAAAGACCACATGTCTTGACTGACAACTATCATAAAAGACCACCTCTCTTGAGAGATTACTGTCATCAAAGACCACATGTCTTGACTGACAACTATCATAAAAGACCACCTCTCTTGAGAGATCACTGTCATAAAAGACCACATGTCTTGACTGACAACTATCATAAAAGACCACCTCTCTTGAGAGATCACTGTCATAAAAGACCACATGTCTTGACTGACAACTATCATAAAAGACCACCTCTCTTGAGAGATCACTGTCATAAAAGACCACATGTCTTGACTGACAACTATCATAAAAGACCACCTGTCTTGAGAGACCACTGTCATCAAAGACCACATGTCTTGACTGACCACTGTCATAATTAAAAGTCCACCTGTCTTGGCTGTCAATGGTCATAAAAGACCACCTGTCTTGGCTGTCAATGGTCATAAAAGACCACCTGTCTTGGCTGTCAATGGTCATAAAAGATCACCTGTCTTGATTGACAACTGTCTCTAAAAACCACATCTTTTGAGACACCACTTTCTCAAAACCACCTGGTTCAATAATCCTTTAAATAAAACCTGATTTTAGAGACCATCTGAAGTCTTGTAAGTGTAAATTGTGATGTATCAATTCTTCATTGTTGATCTAATTCAAACAAACTTTCCTTGAAAAAGTAAGTCATTTCAGTATCAGAGAGGGTGGTCTTACAAGACAGGAAGAAATATATCTAAAAATAATGTTATATCATTTTCTTTCTGCAGATACACCAGAAACAACATTAACAGAGATTCCGTCAAACCCTGATATTTCAATTATATGTGAAAAATGTAAAACCCACATAAATATACGAAGCCTGCAGGATCACCGCCATTACCATGATGCCCTATTGATGCTCAAGTATCAGGGGACTAATAAGCCAACATCCATGGATCAGCTCCGCAAAAGACGACAAATTCTGATTCGTAAAACTCGTGATCAGAAAGAGACACCATCACAGTTGAAGTCAATTCAAGATTTAAATGATGCATATGAATATTTGAAAAGCGACCTGCAGGTAATGTGAAAAAAATGTTAATAAAAATGCAATATTCTTAACATATACCATGCATGTTATATATATAATTAAATAAGTACAGAACCTCACTTAAGAAAGCAACTCACTAATCAGACCACTTTGAGTCAGTCAGGTGGTCCTCATAGTGAGGTTCCACTGTGACATCTCACTAATCAGACCACTTTGAGTCAGTCAGGTGGTCCTCATAGCGAGGTTCCACTGTGACATCTCACTAATCAGACCACTTTGAGTCAGTCAGGTGGTCATCGTAGCGAGGTTCCACTGTAACACCTCACTAATCAGACCACTGTGAGTCAGTCAGTAAAGTGGCCTTAATAGTGAGGTTCCACTGTAACAACTGGGTTTTCACCAGGGTGTTATTTAATGAGTCCCAGGGACCCACAAGAGCAAAACTTTTTAGACTGAGTCCTTCATTAAATTTGTGAGTCCCCAAATCAATGATGTTCAAGAAAATACATGAAAACAAAGGCACACATTTTCAGTTTGAGGTTAAAAAAAATTACTGAGTTTTGTGCATCCTTACAAACTCACTTATATTTATGTTTTGCATCCTGAAAAGATTTTAGGCATCAGAGATGCAGAAATCATGCATACGAGAAAACCCTGTAACTCCTCACTAATCAGACCACTTTGAGTCAGTCAGAAATAGTTTTGGGATGCACAAAATGAATAAAACGGAGTGCCTGAAGACCCACTATATCTGTATTATTTTGAAACTGGGACTGAAAAGGGTGTCATTTTTTTTTCATTATTGGGATATTTCAAGCCCCTGTTAATCAATGGGATTCACAAATTTCTCTTTGGCCCCAAAGCAAAATATCAAAATCTTTTTTATATACATGTACTTCCCCTGATAATTTTCATATTTTGCACTACCTGAAAAGATTTAAAATGTATCCTTAAACCCCAGATCACATAAGACATTTACATCTTCATATGTTTAAAACCTGAGTCACATGAGCACACAATTGGTTTTAACTTGAACTGTGGAAACTACAATGTATGTAAGTTGGTTCAAATTTTACAGGCTTGTAAATGTCTTATTCCCCATGGCAATAGAACCGTGGATAAAAACATTAATTGAATGGAAAATATGAGAGATAACTTCTATTACAGCTCTGTTTTGGAAATAATTCTTGCACGAAATTTTCTAACCGAGAAATCCAACAACTGCATGTTTACAGTAAATAGCTGTGCCATATATCACTGTGATGAATTTCAGATTGTTTATTTATCATAATGTCCATAAACTGTATTTCCTTTTATCCAGGGGACATTTGAAATAGAAAGACAGAACCAGGAAGAAATCAACACAGATGTAGAAAGCATGTCTCTAACTTCTAGTGTTCCCTGTGTCAATGCCGTGGGTATATCTTCTACACAGAATGACAGGTAAGTGTGTTCAAATGTTAACAGAGATATATGTTACACACAGAATGACAGGTTAGTGTGTTCGAATGACAGATAAGTGTGTTCATATTTTAAAAGAGATACATATATGTTACACACAGAATGACAGGTAAGTGTGTTCAAATGTTAACAGAGATATATGTTACACACAGAATGACAGGTTAGTGTGTTCGAATGACAGATAAGTGTGTTCATATGTTAAAAGAGATATATGTTACACACAGAATGGCAGGTAAGTGTGTTCAAATGTTAACAGAGATATATGTTACACACAGAATGACAGGTAAGTGTGTTCAAATGTTAACAGAGATATATGTTACACACAGAATGACAGGTAAGTGTGTTCAAATGTTAACAGAGATATATGTTACACACAGAATGACAGGTAAGTGTGTTCAATAGTTAAGAGATATATGTTACACACAGAATGGCAGGTAAGTGTGTTCAAATGTTAACAGAGATATATGTTACAGAATGACAGGTAAGTGTGTTCAAATGTTAACAGAGATATATGTTACACACAGAATGACAGGTAAGTGTGTTCAAATGTTAACAGAGATATATGTTACACACAGAATGACAGGTAAGTGTGTTCAATAGTTAAGAGATATATGTTACACACAGAATGTCAGAAGTGTGTTCAAATGTTAACAGAGATATATGTTACACACAGAGTGACAGGTAAGTGTGTTCAAATGTTAACAGAAATATATGTTACACACAGAATGGCAAGTAAGTTGTGTTCATATGTTAACAGAGATATATGTTACACACAGAATGACAGGCAAGTGTGTTCAAATGTTAACAGAGATATATGTTACACATAGAATGATATACAATGACTTATCTATCACTATGATCACTGACCACATACTTTGCATTGTAGATGGAAGAGTTACATGGAGGATTCCCGAGTTTATCAGGACAATTTTGGTGAAGATAAGAACAAATGTTACTTTGGTTTGTTTGATGGTTACCATGGGAGATTTGCTGCGGATATGGCAGCTACTGAACTACATCATTTACTACTGAATGAAATGTCAACTTTTGATCCAAAAACAAAATCAACTGCAGCAACAAATATGGCTGATAATATAAATACATCTCAGGTTAGTTAATACAGGTTGAAAAAAATATACCTCTCTATGCCCAACACAATATATACCTATCTCAAGTAAGTTCACATGTCCAGCACAATATATACCTGTCTCAAGTTAGTTCACATGTCCAACACAATTTATACCTATCTCAAGTTAGTTCACATGTCCAACACAATATATACCTATCTCAAGTTAGTTCACATGCCCAACACAATATATACCTATCTCAAGTTAGTTCACATGTCCAACACAATATATACCTATCTCAAGTTAGTTCACATGTCCAACACAATATATACCTATCTCAAGTTAGTTCACATGCCCAACACAATTTATACCTATCTCAAGTTAGTTCACATGTCCAACACAATATATACCTATCTCAAGTTAGTTCACATGTCCAACACAATATATACCTATCTCAAGTTAGTTCACATGCCCAACACAATATATACCTATCTCAAGTTAGTTCACATGTCCAACACAATATACACCTGTCTCAAGTTAGTTCACATGTCCAACACAATATATACCTATCTCAAGTTAGTTCACATGTCCAACACAATATGTACCTATCTCAAGTTAGTTCACATGTCCAACACAATATATACCTATCTCAAGTTAGTTCACATGTCCAACACAATATATGCCTATCTCAAGTTAGTTCACATGTCCAAATCCTATTCAACTTAGTTCTTATATTGCTGGCATTATATTGTTAAAGCATTCTCAGATCAGTTTGATGTGGCTGACATTATAAAAGCAATTAACAGGAAATTACTGTTAGAAGTCATTTTTTTAGACAAATTCTGAAAATAACTAGAGAAGTAAAGACATGCCTTTGTGGAAATGTGAAAACTTTTAAATATGAAACATGGAAAATTAAAAATTTATATATAACTACTACACAAATACCCTTCACAATTTCATAATGGAATGCTCCAAAATAATGGTGTCATGATTATAAATAATGAACAATGTATTGTGACAAAGGAAAGCGTATTCATCTGATATGAAATACTTCTGGTTCTTGTTATGCAAAAATGTCCCTTAAATGGTGGTTCTAGTTGTTTTTCAATATTTTGAGAATAAATGAGAGAATATTGAGATTTCCTAATTTCCTAAGTGAGCCACACAGACAGTTACAGATCTATCACCTTAAAACCTATTTACTGAGAACCTTGGTAAAGAAGCATCATGTATGTGCTCTAATTAAAAGAAAAGATCAACTTTAAGTGTTGATTGAAATTTATGGTATATATTTTATCAAAGGCGTTAACATGGTGATATAAATAAAATGTTCCATAATTGGTATGGTGTACTATTGTAGGTCTGTGTTGTCATCAATGCCATCGATTTATGGGTGTGGATCTAGAGAATCTTTTGTCAAAAAATTCATGAGGCAGATATTCATAAAAATGTTACACACAAAGTGTCTAGAAGGTGCAACTGTGAATTCTAGACACCAGTTATTTACTTATTCACCCCTAAAGACACATTTGGACTGGCTTAAGTCATTGATTTACAGAAGAGTCCATTGTCTTTCAGGGATTGATGTGTAAATAACAATAGCCCATACTTAATCAGGTCAAGGAGCATATGATTTGGAAAATTGTAAAACAAAGAATAAATTACCAAGTATCCAAGTTTTAATAATTCTCATATACTCATAATTTTTATGTTAATGAAATAAAGCATTATTTTTTATTTTTAGTATTCATTCGAGAGACCGGAAACTAAAGAAAGTGAGAGAGCTGTGTTACATGAAGGTAGTATGAACATTGTACAACAAATTATAGACATGTGTGAAACCAAGTACAATGAGCTAATTACTCCGAGATCCGCTCGTGCGGAAAAACGAGAGAAAACTTCCACAGATTCTCAGAAAGAAAATGAGCCAACAAAAAAGAAAAAGAAATCACCGATGGCTTTCAAAATGGAGGACGCTCTGTGTAAATCGTATTATTTATTTGATATTCTGCTTTCTTATGGCAAGGATGAGAGGTCAAGAGTTCGCTGGAGTGGTTGTTCTGCATTGACGATGGTAATTCAGTATTCAGATCAGGATAAAATGAGAGACACAGAGTGGGCAATATCACCAGTAAAAGAGGAAGACGAAGATGTAAAAAGTGATGTTACATCGGGAAAGAAAGTCAACCAATCAAAATTAAGCAATGCAGCAGAAAGCACCCTGGGATATGAAACACCACGAGATATTGGAACAATATATCTAGCTAATGCAGGTCTGTTCATCTAAAAAAAGGGACTCAAAGTCTCTGTATTTGCCATAGTTTTAAAAAAAATTTTCACCATATTTAAGATATAAGTTTAAATGGGAGAGCATTTAACTCACAAGACAAAGGTCTGGGTTTGATTCTTAGTACAGGGTCCTACCTAAGACTTTTATTTATGAAAATTAGTGTCCATCCTTTTTCCAAGCACTTAGTTAAAATTGAAAGCCAAACTGGTCTTTTGGCCGATACCCAAAATGGATACTCTGAATTTCACGACACATGCAGCACACTCAAGAACACTCACAGCAGGTGTCATAAGTCCCTAGTACATGTCAAGATGTCTGACACTTCTTCCGTAGCTGGTAAGGTCTCTATGTATGTAAAGAATTCTTCACAGTAAACAACAACAACAACAAAAATGTCCAACATAGAGCTTTTTTAGAATTGAAAAATTCCCAACTTCTAGTTTAGTGCTATATATTGTATTCCAATTTAATTAAAAACCAATCTCTAATTGCTCCCCTTTTCTGATATGTCGCGTATAGGATCTAACGCAATTGGCTATGGGGTCATTTGTAGGTGACCTCGTAGGTGTGTCATTTTCAACCAATGAAAAAGCAACCTACAGAATCTTGTAAGCGATCAAATAGCAAAGAGATGTTAACATTTTTAACATTATAAAGAACACTGAGCACACAAATATGGTAGTACAGAATTATATTCATAACTCTGGATGGGTTCGAATCAAAAAACATATTCTGATGGGATTTTGCGGACTGACGGTTTCCTTTTTTATAAAATAAATAATATCTCTGTGCTATTAATTTTTATAAGTCACATTTTTATTGGTTGAACATTACAAATCTACGAGAGGTCACCGACATGTGACCCCATAGTGGATTGCGTTAGATCCTCTACGCGACACATCAGAAAACGGGAGTGGTGAGAGATCGGTTTTTAATTAGATTGACTGTATACCTGCTTATTTTCGCCCCTGCATAGTTTCAACCTTGCTTGTTTCTGCCCCTGCTTAGTTTCACCCTTTTATGTAAGAAAACATTCACCCTGTCTTAAAATCAAACTAAATCACTAAACTCTGATAGATGACATGCATTTTTGTGCTTCAATAATTTATCTTTAAATTCAATTTGCTGTCAAATTAAAATTTGCCCTCTCATCTAAGGGCGAAAATTTAATGGGAACAAAAGTTTTCAGGTATACAATAATGCAGTTGTGTCTATTTCTGGTCATTGATAAACAGTCTACACCAATAGCAATTTCTATATTATTCCATACTTATGATAAAGACACTTAAGTTTATAAATGTTGTCAGATCCACTAGAGTGGTAAGTAAACTAAGCGTCCCACTGGAACCTGAGCTAAATTTGTGAGAAATTTAGCCATTTTACTTTCGGATAGACAGTGATTTCTTCCCAGGTACATTGCAGCTGGATTCTTTCCTCCAGCGTTTAAAACTGACTGAAAAATTGTTGAGTATGGCATAAAACAACATAAATAAATCAGTTAAAGGGAGATAACTCCTGTAGCTCTATCTGAAATGTACCATTAATGTTTCACATTTACTATTTAATAATACGACCATAAAATGACAGAAAAAATATTTCTGAAATAAAATGAATTTTTTTTTCTGGTGGATCCACTTTTTTCTCTATTTCAGGCAATGTGCATTGTGTACTAGTCAGAGGCAACAAGGCATATAAATTAACAAAAGACCACACCCCCAACAATGAAAGAGAACTCAACAGAGTTTTAAAAAGTGGTAAGTAAACCAAGAGTTATCTACCTTTGTTATACAAGCAATTCCACTAGTCTGTACACTTCATGTGGACAGAGTAGGGGTAGAGTGCCAGATCTTCAACATGTAGTTCCCTGGTTTGATCTGTGGTCATGCCAGATTTTTTAGAGGTGAAATTCCATCTCCTGTCTGCATAGCTCTATGCCTAGATTGAGGTTAAATGGTCTTTGATGTGCAGTTTGATTACCCTTCGTCAGATTGTACAAGTGTAGTGGCACTTCAAAAGCTGTTGGAAATACGGACCACTCAAGCAAGTACATACACACACACACACACACACTAAACATCTCTCTCCCTGTCTTACAAGGACAAGTGGCGAGGGCTTTAAGTAGTCACACCACTCGTTAAATGAAGCCTAAGTAAACGATACATGTTATGAATACAAGTACAGATCGTCAAAGTAATCACCATGTTAACTCTTCATTCTCATGTCATTTGACAGAAACAATGTCTGTAGAAACATGAGAAATGATATATTCATATGGGAAAGTCAGATTATGATAAGATATATTATAATTGGAATAAGAAATATTGAATTATATATGTTTATGAGAAGCAGTCCAAAAATGATTAAAATACATATAGATTTGTTTGATGTGATCCGTCCGAATGAGTTGGAAAGCTGTGACCCCAAAATTTATTTTAGGCAGTTTTGTTCACTTATTTTGTTTTTCTTATAAAAAATTTGAAATTTTGTCCAATTTACACATAAAAATCTAAAAACAAATGAAAAAGAACTGACGGATTGACCTTCTAAAACTACTGGTCGAGCATGTCAGATGATTTCTTAATGATGAAATTGTTTGTTTACTTGTCTTAATTTGCTGGTAACAAATTTAATTTGGCATGTTTAATATGTTTTACAAGAACTTTGAAAAAAAAATTATATTAACCAATCCATAAAACTCCAATTAACCTATTGCCGAATGCCCAACACTGCATAAATGGTCCATCAAACACTTGTGTGATTATGACATCACAATCGAATGATGTCAAAAAAGCACATGGACAGACACTTGGTAATAGGTCAATTAAAACAAAAGATCAGCAGGCTATATAGATATTAACATGTAAAACTAACTTTGTCAATAAACAACAAAGTCAAATGGTTCATTTACTATATGAAAAGTTATATATTTTAACAAATATGCATGCAATGATAATAAAAGAGCTTAATGAAATCTGAGAAGATTTTACTGGCTGCAGACAAAGCATGATGGCAGTGCATGGACAGAATGAATTAGTGGCAGCTGTTAGAGGTTGTTGGCATTGGGCAGAAAATATAGTACTAGTTTACAGAACTAGTTGGCAGTGGGCAGATGAAATTTAAACCAGCTGACAGCACTTGCAGGAAGAGGGCAGAAGAAATAAGAACCAGCTGACAGAACGTCCTGGCAGAGGGCAGGAGAAATGAGAACCAGCTGACAGAACTCTCTGGCAGGGTCAGAATAAATGAGAACCAGCTAACAGAAGTCTCTAGCAGAGGGCAGAAGAAATGAGAACCAGCTGGCAGGGCTTGTTTGCAGAGGGCAGAAGAAATCAGAACCAGCTGGCAGGACTTACAGGAAGAGAGCAGCAGAAATGAGAACCTGCTGAATTTTCTGGCAGGGGGCAGAAGAAATTAGACAATTTAAATTCTGAGAGAACCCAGTCTTAAAGAAAATGTTTGACCTACTTCTTTCAAGGGTTTAGTTGGGTAATTTAATCGGTTATTGTTGATCATACTAGACACCCTAATAAGTGGTAATAATTAAAATAAAAATTATGAAACAGTCAATATGATTATTATTTATTAATATTGATCTATTAATTACTTCTTTCATGATAATTCTTAATGCAAAATCTTTCACTAGTTTGCGGTAAACCTAAAGGAACCCCTATTCCATTTCTCTTGACTCGGTGCGGCGCTGTAGTCGTAAAACAAATATGGAGGTTTAGAGTATCAACACACGGAGGGATTGGTATGAAAAATGGAAATTGGTACATTTAGATCAAGTATTCATCTTTATATTAAAAATTATACTGTACCTGCTAATCTTCTGAAGCCCTCCATAACTTGTCTCGCTCTTTCTCCTGAGGGGAACTGTACATAATGACGGAAAACACGTCCTATGAGAGCTGACAAACTTCGGGGTATGGACATCTCGGCCCATTACAAACTCGGCCTATCGCAATTTCGGCCATATCAAAGTCGGCCCATATCAAAGTCGGCCCATAGAAAACGTACAGGTAAATTTACAGTGGGATAACTCGGCCCCCTGATAAACAAAAACTATGCTACAGGTAAATTGACAGCGTGACTAACAGCTGGTTGTGTTTACCTGAGCCACTGTAGTAATTGTGAGTGTCACTTTAACATCAGCAACGAACGAAACGATGCGAGGTTAAATTCTTCCTTAGTTCCTATATGAATAAAATTCAAAGTCAAATAAAAATTTGGTATCCAATATTAAGATATATTTCAGTTGGATATAAGATATGTATATAGGCCTACGTAGGGAATAACCGACATGTGCACCCTCTAACATGTCTAACCTAGGGTCTGGCTCTACTAACAAAATGCAATTTCGATGTAGATCTAGCCTACTACCAAGTCCTAATGAAAATAATAAAAAATTAACACTTAAAAATTCCCGTGTTTTAAACCGACTTTAACATAGGCCGATTTTGTTATGGGCCGAGTTTGTAAGGCCGACTTTGTAATGGGCCGAGATTGATTATAGGCCGAGTTTGTAATGGGTCGAGATGTCCCTAAACCACAAACTTCTGATAGCTCTACCGGCGGAATTCTCGGATACATGGAGGCTATCGCCAATTAAAATGTGGCTACCTCCAGTGGCGAGGAATCGGACGCACAACAAAAGCTGGAGCAGCGGTGTCAAGGCGCAATTCCGCAGCGTAGGTCGTGTGATCAACCCTTTTAGTTCAGACAAAATAAATAAAATAGTTGGTCTCCGGAATCTATACCGTTCGAACAAAACACCATCGTCAAATGCCAGTGGATCATATCGGTCCCTAAACACCCTTGGTCGAGGTAAGATCCTTCTACATCGTCTATTTCGCCTGAGGCGGACTTGTACGGCAGCCATATTGTATCTTGAGAATGACTTAAGTAAACTACTGACCGTACTTAAGTATTTTTATACTTGAGAACAAATTCTGTCTGAGAATTTTTTATGGTGGACAATTTTACTCAAATTTGAGAAAATTCTCAAAATTGAGTAAATTATTATAGTTGAGTAAAATTTTTGTCTGAGAATGGTTTTATGGTGCCGGGCCCAGATGTAGGCAGGACATAACAGCATCCCTGTTTTGATACCGGATTGAACTCCAATCTGAAGATTTATGGAATTACTACCAATTGTCTAGCAAACAATGATAGAAAAATGACATCACAAGGAGAGAAAAATGACATCACAAGACAAGAAAGTGACATCACATGGCAAGAAAATGACATCACAAGGACAGACACTGACATCACCAGGGAAAAATAACATCACAAGGAGAGAAAATGACATCACAAGGAGAGAAATGAAATCACATGGAGAAAAAATGACATTACAAGGAGAGAAAATTACATCACAAGGAGAGAGAATTGACATCATAAGGAGAGAAATGACATCACAAGGAGAGAAAGTGACATCACAAGGTGAGAAAAATTACATCACAAGAAGAGTGAAAACATACAGTTTATCCTCAAGTACTGGAGAGAGAGAGAGAGAGGGTGATGGAAAAGGTTTACACAGAAAGTGTATCATCTAAGTCTATATCAGCTGATGTTGACCTGAGGCGACATTGGTACATAATGGATAAAGTTGACCTTTAACCCTTAACATTAAAATGATGCATGCTGCTAGAAACTAACAATGTCTACACTCAGAAAACTCCAGAACAACAAACACGTGAGTATAAAATGCATGTTCTATAGAACTAATAGAAACTGTAGAGGTCATAATCAACCGGGTCATTTAACTCCGTCAACCCCTCAAGAACAATGGACCCTTCTGTGAATCGATGACTTAGATCAGTCCAAATGTGTCTTTAGGGGTGAATGGATTAAATATAGGTCTGATGCAATATCAATATAGGATTTTAAAAATATGCTTAAAATGTAAATTTTACTAACAGTACCCAGTGTAGCAACATGACAAATAAAACTGGTTCTATGAGATATATTGGTTTAATTAACATCATTCTGGATATGTTTTGTATTTTCTTTTACAAAAATGACTGTTTTGGACCTAGTCTATTTTCAATGTGATGGTTAAGAAACTTTGGTCAAAATCAGGTTATTTTGGGGGATGTAAAATATGTTATTGTGAGGTGAGGTTAAAAAAAACCCAGAAAAATTATTTTCCCCATTAAAACGATACAAATGAGCTATTTTTCCCCTTTTCATCATAATTGAATCACATCTTAATGTTGTTTTACATCCCAACAATGACTTTTCACTAATTTGGAGATGTCAACAGCTTTAAGCTAGGTACCACAAATTTCTAAGAATTGACTGGCCATGATGTAACTGAAAATATCATTGAACGTGGTGTAAAACAATAATTAACTATCTAAGAACTGACCCGTTACGTAGAATTGAACCCACGACCTAAGTATTGTGAGTTGAACACTCTACTACCACTAGACCAGTATTAGGACACTTACAATAGACCCATTGGCAAGAATTCAATACCAAATCACCTGACTTCTTGCAATTACATAAGTCCAAGGTTCTAGATTTTTTTTAAATTTATGAATAAAAAAAAGTCATTAGAAAGTGTTTTAGAATAGAAATAAATTTTTCAGGGAAAATTTTCAGGTCTCTTAAACAAAATTTGAAAATTTATCTTGGAATTACTTTTAACTTACGATACTACAGTTGAAACTGTCTTGACAGACCATCATTTCTCCCACAGAAATTTTTATTTTCAAACAGGTCTCTCCTCTCAAAAGAGGTTTTATTTAAAAGATTAATTCTCTAAACAGCTCTCAGAATATGGTCTCCTCACAAGACAGGTGGTCTTACACAACAGTGGTCTCTCGAGAGACATGTTCCATTTTTTAGTAATTCTTTTATTAATTTGACCATCTTCAAGACATTTTCTCATACACAATATATCATTAATCTATATTTTTCAATTGATCAGTAATCTTTATTTTTCAGGTCACTGAATGATGACAGCGGAAGGTACACAATAACAAACAGGAAGTTAGTTCAGCAAAACAGCAACATTTGGATTTAGAATGTTAACCCTGTTAACCCCACAGCCCATAATAGACTGTTCTGATACAACAGAAAGGGCATACCATTCAGATATTCGGGGTGAAAGGGTTACTGAAGTTCAAAATGGTTTTCATTAATACAGGCCACAGATTACTTGTCCAATATTGGCTGTATAAGATTTAGCCTCCAAATAAAATAAGTTGCCTTTTTATTGCTGTTGTTTTCATTTTTCTTTTTATTTTGTCTCAGTCATTTCAGTGTGAGCTATTCCTCACAAAACCATTTATTTCAGACTATTTTTTTTTATCAGTTTGCAGTAATTTGCATATCAATTAAGTGTAATTGTCTGAGACACTTTAAGATCTTCGCATTAACCCAACACAAAAGCTCAGTTTATAGATTCTTTTTTTTAATCATAATTTTGTTTTAAATGGGCAATAGCTGTATTTTTTCCTTTCCTTACTACTTAGGTTGATATGCAATAACAAAAATGAGAATTCTTAAATATCTATGTATTTTGTCAACATGGCTTATGAAACTCAGGTTTGTAATTTTTTCAACTGCAGTTGATTAACTCAACCTTACTCTTTGTTTATGAATACCACACTGGACCTGACCTTATTTTCACAAAATATATAGGAATATAATTTTTCATGTCTGTGTATAACTCTTATATGTTATTATACATCAGGTACAAGTAGTAAAAGTTGAAAAAAATCAAAATGCTTTTTTTTTTGGTAAACACAGGTAATGTCCCTTTAAGTAGATGTAATTACATGTACTTTAACTCATTTAGGTGGCCTTTGCGGCAAAGTGGTTAGAGCATCACACTTTAAACCATGAAGTATCTCACCTCTAGTAAACATGGGTTCGAGTCATGCTGGAACCTAAGCTGATATTTGTGAGAAATTTGCCAGTTTACTTACGGAAGGCTGGTGGTCTCATCCCAGGTACAATATAATTGGGTTATTTCCACCATTTTAAAACTGCTGCCATGATATAGCTGATAAATTGTTGAGTTTGGCATTAAACACAGTTTAAGCAAAACAAATTCATTTAATGATTTCTAAAAACAGAAGTTTAGATGAAATAAAAGTTTTAACCAATGACAATTTAAGAACTGTCTGAGTCTAAACCTTTAGCTCAACTTTGGCTAATCTTGAAATCTGATTGGCTGAGCAGACCAAGTTAAGAATATTCTTTGACTTGAGTAAATTCTCAAGTTTTATCATGCCGGGCTCTGGTGTTTTTAACTGACCATGTATTATACATCATGCTCATATGAAAGTAAAATGTCCAATATGTTAATACTCCTATTACTCACAAACATTAGTGAACATACAGAGATGTAATTCATGGGATCATTTTACTTTCATTTAAGTGTGATGTATTGAGTACATTATCTGTTAAAACAAAATTGACACTTTTAGTGAGCATGTTGAGTGTAAATGGGTGTTCACGGGGCTTTGTTACAGTGGAACATAATTATATTGAACTCTGTTACATTGAAATCCTGCTTAATTTGAAATTATTTCTATTCCCTTGCCAAATGTCTTTATTACCATTATAATCTGGTTATTTTGAAATTCCTGTTAATTTGAATAAAAAATCAATACCCTTTTGGGTTCAACATATCTGGGTTCAACTGTATTTCTGTTTTCCTTGATAAAGAATAAAGAATTACTATCTGTCTGTAGGTGTTGATGTCAGTAAGAGCAACAGAGAAATGCGTGTGAAAGGTGTTTTGCCAACAACCAGAGGACTTGGTAACCATGGTGATGTAACATTAAAGAAGAGCGTGATTGTAGAACCATATACTACGACTGTACCATTAGACCAGTACTCTCAGTTCCTGATACTAGCTTCTCATGGAGTGTGGGAAGTGTTCTCGGAGCAAGAAGCTGCAACACTACTGTTGAAGGTAAAAAAAAAAGTGTAATTATTAATTAGGGGCAGTTCATTTGACTAGTGAGTTTGCTCAAATAGCCATTGGTATTTAAACTTGCATTCCAATTCTGTATGAGGTTAACTGTTGTCCATATAATATCCAACAACACACTAGATAATGCTAAGTGAGGTTGCTCACATAAACATTGATAGCCATTATTTTGCACCCAAAATTGTTCATATGTCCATAGACATTTTCTCATGTCCCAACTCTGAATGTGGTCGCCCAAATAGCCACATACACAAGCTTGCATCTTAACTCAAAATGAGTTAGCCCAAATAGCCATAGACACAAGCTTGTATCTTAACTCAAAATGAGTTAGCCCAAATAGCCATAGACACATGCTTGCATCTAAACTCAAAATGGGTTAGCCTAAATAGCCATAAACACAAGCTTGCATCTAAACTCAAAATGGGTCAGCCCAAATAGCCACATACACAAGCTTGCATCTAAACTCAAAATGAGTTAGCCCAAATAGCCATAGACACAAGCTTGTATCTTAACTCAAAATGAGTTAGCCCAAATAGCCATAGACACATGCTTGCATCTAAACTCAAAATGGGTTAGCCTAAATAGCCATAAACACAAGCTTGCATCTTAATTCAAAATGGGTCAGCCCAAATAGCCATAGATACAAGCTTGCACATAGATTCAAAATGGGTTAGCCCAAATAGCCATAGACACAAGCTTGCATCCTAACTGAAAATGAGTTAGCCCAAATAGCCATAGACACAAGCTTGCATCTTAATTCAAAATGGGTCAGCCCAAATAGCCATAGACACAAGCTTGCATCTTAACTCAGAATGGATTAGCCCGGTAGCCAAAGACACAAGCTTGTACCTTAACTCAAAATGAGTTCGCCCAAATAGCCACATACACAAGCTTGCATCCTAACTGAAAATGAGTTAGCCCAAATAGCCATAGACACAAGCTTGCATCTTAACTCAGAATGGATTAGCCCGGTAGCCAAAGACACAAGCTTGTACCTTAACTCAAAATGAGTTCGCCCAAATAGCCACATACACAAGCTTGCATCTTAATTCAAAATGGGTCAGCCCAAATAGCCATAGACACAAGCTTGCATCTTAACTCAGAATGGATTAGCCCGGTAGCCAAAGACACAAGCTTGTACCTTAACTCAAAATGAGTTCCCCCAAATAGCCATCATACTACCTTACTTCCCTACTCTGAATGAGTTTGCCCTAATAGCCAAAGACATATGAGTTTTACCATACATGCCAATTCTAAATAACATTGCCCAAAAACTATAGAGATGAGTTTGTTGTCCACAGCTGTACATGTATAGAGGTTGTCTGTATACTTACATTGTAAAGGGGCATTAGTTGTGTTATTTTTCAAAAAATAAAATTCTTTCCTTTTTAACTACTGAGATTGATGTACAATAACAAGAAAAAGATATACACAGGCAAAAAATATCTTAAATTCCTATATATTTTGTGAAAATTGCTTGAGAAACCCAGTTTTGTAATTATTCACTTGCAATTGATTAATTCAACCTTACTATTTGTATATGCATGCCACACTGGACCTGACATTATTCTCACAAAATATATAGGAATATAAGATTTGTCATGTCTGAGTATAGCTCTTATTTGTTATTGTATATTAAGTACAAGTAGTAAAAGTAGAAAAAAAAATCAAAATAAATGTTGGGTAAACACAGCAAATGCCCCTTCAAATATAGAGTGGAAACTGTCTTTAAACACAACCCCTTCTGACACTGAAACATGGTCTTACAAGACAGGTGGTACCTGTATCTCAAAATATGTCTAAGGTTTCCAAAGACAGGTGGTCTTACTTGACATTTGTCTCACAAGACATATTCCACTGTATCATGTGCCTTCTAATTCTAAATTAGATTAGAAATTAGAAAGGTGGTCTTCTATGACACACACTGGTCTTTATGACAGTAGTCTCACAAGACAGATGGTCTTCTATGACAGTGGTCTCACAAGACAGATGGTCTTTATGACAGTAGTCTCACAAGACAGATGGTCTTTATAACAGTGGTCTCACAAGACAGATGGTCTTTATGACAGTGGTCTCACAAGACAGATGGTCTTTATGACAGTAGTCTCACAAGACAGATGGTCTTTATAACAGATGGTCTTCATAACAGTGGTCTCACAAGACAGATGGTCTTTATGACTGGTCTCACAAGACAGATGGCCTTTATAACAATGGTCTCACAAGACATGGTCTTTATGACAGTGGTCTCACAAGACAGATGGTCTTAATGACAGTGGTCTCACAAGACAGATGGTCTTATGACAGTGGTCTCACAAGACAGATGGTCTTTATGACAGTAGTCTCATAAGACAGAAATAACATCTCACAAGACAGATGGTCTTTATGACAGTGGTCTCACAAGACAGATGGTCTTAATGACAGTGGTCTCACAAGACAGATGGTCTTTATGAAAGTGGTCTCACAAGACAGAAGGTCTTTATGGCAGTAGTCTCACAAGACAGGTCTTTAACACTCACAAGACAGATGGTCTTATATGACAGTAGTCTGTGATTCATAACAGTGGTCTCACAAGACAGATTCCACTTACTTTCTGTATTTGTGTTTATGTTCACTTACCAATTTTATCATATATAAAACTGAAATTACTGAAGTCATAGACACACAAAAATATCTTGTTTTTCAGTAATACATTGATTTGAATGAACTTAAGTACACAATACAAGTTTAGTTACTGTGTGTTTTTTTTACAGCTGTTGCCGAGTAATTTTATACCAGCTCCTAGTAAAGTCAGTACCACACTTAAACCATTGATAGAAGAATCAAACAGCCAGGCTAACATATCTCTCCTTACCCAGTCACCAAGAAAGGTTTCATTTTCAAATACAGAACCGATCGATGATCGCCTAAAGGCGTCACCACGAGCCTCCACCATGTTGAGTGAACACGGTAAAATACAAGATGACGACACTAAGATAGAACTCGGCAGCAACATAGGTCCATATGACGAGGAGTCTGGAAATGAGGCAGATGTTGATACTTCCGGGGACTACCTCTCTATACCCAGTAATTCAAGATTGTCTAATTATAACCCAACCATGGCGCGAGATCAGTTCCAGAAAGATCTGTCTCAGCAGATGGCAGAGTATCTGGTACAAGCTGCGTTGTTGGCGGGGGCGAAGGATAATATTACTGTCATGGTTGTTTTGTTACCAGGTTGTGGTCTGTGAGATGATTTTGTTTTCAGTTTTTATTTTTTATATCATTATTGTTATTTTTTGTGATGATATTTATTATTATACTTACAAATTCCAATGAACTCATCAACCCCCTGCGTTAACATTTAGACTCACCCAGATCAATGAAGTGTATGGTCTAATGTCATAATTGGAAGTGAACAAGTTAATATTGAATATAAAATCATTACAAAATTTGGATTTTAAATCATACACCCCTGAATTCTGACAGTGGACTTACCTGTTAACCATTCTAGGAAATGGGCAAGTCCAAAAGAGACTTGATGAGGGTTGATGAGTTAAATACAAAACAATGAATTGTTGTGTACAAGATTTTGTCCAAAAAATAAAAAAATTACTTTCTGTGATACAAAGTACACTTTCTATAAGGTAAGTATCATACGTGTAATAAAATAAAAATACTGAGAGTACCGAAAGCCAGGCTTACAAATACCCAAGTAATAATATTGCCTATTTTCATTCTGAAAGTAATTATGGAGACCTTGAATAGAATCCACAGATAAGTTGAGGACCGGCTTATATAGAGGTCATACTATCTTCTTGCATCCTGCCTCCTAGCTGGGAAGCCCTTTCTGGCTCTTTGTATGTGGAAAATTACTAGAATTTATAATTAGAGGAAATTCTGCATTTATAAATAATCTAGATAATGTTGAAACCTCTTTAGGAACAACAACAAAACATTTCAATAAATATTTTTTGACATAATATACATGTACATGCACTATATCACATCGCTGCATGCAGTTAAATTCAGACAGTAATACAGAGACTACGTATGCACAAAAAGTCAATTGTGCACCTTGACGGACGATCTCTGTAGCCAGCTGTCGCCTTTGGTGACTTGCCCATCTAAAAAGATTTCTCAGGGGCTGCTGTGGCACTTTGAACCATGAAGTTTCTCACTTCTGGTCAGGACAGGTTTGAGCCCCGCTGGAATCTAAGCTGATTTTTGTGAGAAAGTTTGCCAGTTTACTTGCATAAGGATGGTGATCTCTTCTTTGGTACATTGTAACTGGGTTATCTCCTGCCACCATGTAAGTGAAAAAATGTTGGGTGTGGTTTAAAACACTATTCAAAATTCAAATTCAAAAAGATTTCTCCTTTGATTATTTTCATTTATCTTAACATATCTATAAAATATAGAATATAATCTCTACTATAGTATTGGATGCTAAAATATGTGTGAATATACATAAAATACATCTGTCTAATTATGAATGGAGTCATAGACTGGACAAAATTAAATTTATTATTGTTATTAAATTTTGATGTCACATATTTTACCTTGGGTCAAAGCCATGGGATTTTAATTTGTTTGCATAATTGCCTTGAAATAAGTATTTTTGAGGTTATGGTATTTTTGGTATATTTTCATTAAATCTATTATAGAATTGGAAAATATACATGTTATACTTGAAATTGTTATTTTATATCTTACAGGAGTTATCTCCCTTAATATTTGAGTATGCGTGCATGTGTGTGTATATATATATATATATATATATATATATATATATATATATATATATATATATATATATATATATATATATATTGAAAACTATGGTACAGAAGAAATGCTGTCAATATTTTATCTACATGTATTAAAATTATTAGAAAAACTGTTAATTCCTGGAAACCTTTGTTCAATGTTGGAATGATCTTTATAAAACCTAAGAAAAAATTTTACCAATCTTTTGATAATTTTTATGTGACCAATGATTCAGCATTTTTTCTGTAATGATTTTGTAAACTGGTATTTCATATTTAGGAACTGTGTTAGAACAGCTCTCCTTCACCTCGGTATGTCAGGAATTGTGGCTGCAGCTTTCAAAACAAAAAAATGACAGCTATTTTTTCAGTAGGAAGAAACTGTAATAAAAATGTCTTTTTACATCAGTTTTGCAAACTTAAAAAAGAATAAAGTTATTTTTCATTTTCCAGTGCCCTTTCTTTTTGTATTCTATTTTCCAGTATCCTTTTTGCTAGTATCCTTTTTGCCCATATCCTATTTTCTGGTACCATAATTTCCAGTATCCTTTTTGCCCGTATCCTATTTTCCAGTAGCCTACCTCATTTTCCAGCATCCTTTTTGCCCACATCCTATTTTCCATACCCATTTTCCAGGTAAAGTTGGAAATCCCATAATTATGTTGACTCAACATTCCAAGGAAGAGGAGGAGGAGGATGGGGAGGGGCATTTGTTTTTGACAAGCACATCTATATTAACGTATTGCATTTATATATCATTTTTATCAGTGTTCATATAAATTTACATGTAAGAAAGTCAGCTGTTAAGTTAACAAAATGTAGTTTATATCAAACCTTTTGCATATTTCTTTTTATATATAAGGGGTTATTTTTGCCAAAATATTTTGTTTTTATTTACACACACACACACACATATATATATATATATATCATAACTACATGTATATGTATTTATTGTTATTCTTATAATGTATAAATTTATAAAAGTCCATGACTGAGTGTCAGTGCAGATTTGAGCCCAGTGCTGAAACCTAAGCTGATTTTCTTGTGCCCGGGTACATTGTCACTGTGTTCTCTCCTCCACCATTAAAAACTGGTTGCCACGTTATACATTGTAATTGAAAATTTGTTGAGTTTGATGTCAAGTACCAATAAGAAAAAAAAAAATAGACATAGTCGTGTTTTGTAAATTTGATTTAGCGTGTTATCACAAAATGGGGTCTAGTAATGATTACAGTGACATTTTTGATGATTTTAAATGACGTGCTCAATTTACTGTCACTCATATACAGTCAAACCTCTTTATAATGCCCCTCATTTCATTTGCTACCTTGCTTTGCTCCACAATTTTTGTAAGTCCACTTTTCCCTATAATTTCATTTAAGGTTTCTCTCAACCTATAGCCACTCCCCTTCATAATGCCAAATTTGGGCTGAACAAATGGTGGCAGTATAAAGAGGTTTGACTGTACTCTGGTACCATGATATTTTTTGACATTGTAATTGTTGATGGTAAAGGTAAATTACACATTCAGTCCATAACTACATGTATATATTCCATTTCATGATTCAACATGTTTAAAGGGTTTGTTGATATATCCCCAGGACACATACAGTAAAACTTTGGTGAGTCAAAGTTCAAGGGACCTCCTACAAAAGTTTGTAACATCGAGACTTCGACTCATAAATAGTGACAGAGATTCATATGATATGTGTAATTTCAATGGTTCTATAGCCAGATGTGTATGACCTACTTCAAAACCATATAAGACATATCTATAAAAAGCTCATGCTGAAATCAACTAAATGTTTTTAAATCATAACATTGAGTGTTTAATTGCTGCAAAGCAATTTCGTACACACATGCAAATTTTGACTCCAAATTATTTGTAGAGATGTTTTTATAGGAATAGGCCCAAATATTTTTTCGAAACATAGAGAAATTCAACTCATAAAAGTTCAAATCATGAATTGTTTAAAAGTAGCATTAAATTGCAAAATTATTTGGGACTTTTTCAATGTCGGAAATATCAAGAATGTCGACCCATTGAACTTTGACTCACTTAAGTTTTACTGTATTTCACCTACTGATAAAAAACTTATTGAGTCTTGTTGATGAAACTTTTTTTCCTGGACCTAGATGCATAATACAGTGTTAAATGTAACCTATGGTTAGCCTATTGGTTTAAGATTGGTTAATGTCAAGTTACATTTAAAATGCATCGTGCATCTGGGTCCTGAATTATTGATGTGACAACGTTGTTTAACTCATCGACCCCTGAAAAATATTGAACTCTTCTGTAAGTCAATGAACTAGACCAGTCCAAATGTGTCTTTAAGAGTAAGTGAGTTAACATATTTTTAGTCCAACCTTTTAGGTTTTTGGTTAAAGTTTCATAATTGCTCGCCATTAAGTAATAATTTCACAGGTAGGAGACATGTATTGATCCACACACAAACACACACACACACACACACACACACACACAAACACACACACACACACACACACACACACACACACACACAAACACACAACACACAAACAAACACACACACACACAAACACACACACACAAACACACACACACACACACAAACACACACACACACACACACACACACACACACACACATATAATAAAACCTGCTTTAGTGACCACCTGGTCCCAAAGACTGTTTTTTGCTGTCCCCAATAGTACCATGTGTGTACAAATCAACCTCTGTATAAAGACCACTTCCCTATAAAGACTGGTTTTGTTGTGTCCCAAAGGGGGTCTTTATATACACACAGTCAATCCTACTTGTATTGAGACCTGTTATATTGAAATCCTCCATTATTTGAAATTAGTTTGATGCTTGGGTAGTATTTCTTTATCATCTTTATAACCAGGTGGTTATTATTATTATTTTTTTGTAATTTATTCCCTTTCGATTTCAATATATCCTTGTTGGAGACTGTATACAATGTAGGCTGTATATAAACTGTTTTCTTGTTTTCTGTTCAACATTAAAGATATATTCTATTATATCAAAGAAAGGTAACTCGCCAAACTCGGTATATCGCCATAACTTTTAAACAACAGAGGATGGCAGTTTATGGAGAACTGACTGATATCTATTTACAGCTACAAATTTGTATATTTTGTACATCTAATTGCACACTCTGGTACATTGTACAAATACATATATATGCACTTTTATACGTGTGCCTATACAAATATCATTTCACTTGTTTTACAAAACCTCACTTTTTGTATCTGACCTATATAATTTGTGATACTTTTTTTTATAAACTATATATATTTACAAATCATGGATTGAGATGTGCATGTTTTTGGATATTAAAATTCATAAAAATGATTTTTGATTTTGCTTGTCAACTTTTTTGTTCCTGCAAAAGATTTTCCGATTTGACCTTGTGTTGATAAATGATAACAACAAAATAATTCTTACAAAATTTAAACCACAACAAAATTTTTACATGTAGAAATTTAAAAATGGTTTTGAAATCCTAGCCAAATTCTAAATATAACTTAGATTTTCAGGTGAGTTGTGTCTCCCATATGACCATTTGCTATTGGTTTCCATTGGCATATAAGTCATATATAAACTGTTATTTTGATGGAAGCCTCCATAGCCAAGATCATCACGCTTTAAATCATGAAGTCTCTCACTTCCTGTCATCGCAGGTTTGAGCCCCACTGAAACCTAAGCTGAATTTTGTGAGAAAGTTTGCCAGTTTACATGCAGAAGGTCAGTGGTCTCTTCCTAGCTACAGTGTAACCAGGTGATCACCTCCACCAGGTTCTGCCTGATAAAACTTAATATTGATTCTGACATTTTGAAGATTTTGTACAATGTAACTTTCATAAACAACTCAATCTTGAAACCAATCACTTCCTGATCTTGATCACTCTATGCAAGTCCAGATTTTTTCCTTTTAAATAACCTCTCAATACTGATTTTTCTGAATGTTGAACACTTTTGTGACAAAAAAATAAAGGTAATGTACAGTGGAACTTCACCTAAGGCTCACCTTGATCAGGAAGCCACCTCAAGTTTCAGTCTCATGAAATACTGAATAAGTCCAGACCATCAATTAAGAGACCACCTCATAAATCGGACCACTGAGTCAGTTAGGTAGTCTTAAAAGATAGGTTAGGCTGTATTTAAAATAACTACCTCTGCAGTGAACTGAAGAAAATTCTCAATGTTTGAGTAAAACCTAGAAATTGAGTAAAAAAAAACTGTCTGAGAATAGTTTTACGGTCCTGGGCCCTGAATGGCTGCATGAGCAGATCAAGTTAAACAGAATTCTCAGACTGAAAAATATTCTTAAATTTAATCTGCAAGTGGTTCCTGATATTTCTTCTTAAAACTGGTCAATTACCCCTCTCAAACAAATTCTCCATTATGTAACATCAAATTACAAAAGAACAATTTTAAAGTTATGTTTTTTACAGGTTTATTCAGATTCTGTTCAAATTTGTCAGATTAAGAAAAGACAATTTCAGAACAAAAGAACAATTCTGTTAAACATGAATCAATAATCAAAGATGATCCATACTTAACAAATATCACAGATTTATAACAAAACTGTAGACCAAACACTTTGTACAGTTACTGTAGAGATATACTGTAAAGTTATCTACAGAACAGTACTAAAATTGAAACATATAATTGGTCTTGCATATGTACTTGTATAATGTAATGCAATGCATAATTTCAATGCTCATAACTAGAAGAAAAAGAAAATGGATAAAACATGTAAAACACTCATTCATATTATAAAAGTGAAGGTTTAGCTGTAAGTTTGAATTATACAGACTAAAACAGGTTAAAAAAAGACTTCAAGTGACCACAATGATTATTTACATACTTGTGTAAGCTTCAAATACTGAAACAGATTTTGATTTGACAAACAGTCAACACCTGATACTATTATCACTTTTGAACAATACTGTAGTATATATTGTAGGTTGCATAATAATTTCATTGTATCAAAATGCTAAGAAATAACAATTAGATTCTAGGGGTTGGGGGGGGGTTGGGGGGGGTGAATAGAATAAAATTGTGATGAAACATAAAAGTACAGAATCATCCAACTGATGTGGGATGGCCCTGATAAAAAATTGTATTTTGGTACGTGTCCCTCCCTTCCCTTTTGATCACTGATAATTAATGACTGTGTACATAGTTTATGAATAAAATGATATGGTTAAAATTGATTTTTGCTCTAATATTGTAATTCAAAAAAAAAAAAAGAAGAAAATCTTGTGTCAACAAATAAGAAAACATATTAAAGCTGTGAATGTAGGACTGCCACATTTTGTGCATATTTCATTTCCAGCTGCAAATTTTTAATTTTGATTTTGTTTGTTAATACTTATGCTAACCATATAACCATATATATATATATATGTATAATGTAGTATAAACTTGAATTGGAATGAGGGTAATTCCACCTGAAGTTTTGGGGGACAAGAAGTAAATACGTACTTCAACCCCTCATCCATTTTTCTTCATGAAATTATATTAAATTGGCAACATGTAAAAACTTTGATTTCATTCTCTTTATATTTTCAATAAATTAACTCAGTTAATATGTTAATTAAATACTGTATAATTAAGCTTGCATAATAAATCTTGGATATAAGCCATACATGAGTATAGTCATAAACCAATAACTTGTTAGAAAATACAATGCCTGTATGTATATAAAAATACAATGCATTTCTTTTGATCAAGTTTAAAAAGATATAACATAGAGCATTATTTTACACATGTATATCATAGTGCTAGATAATGATGGAAAAAAGTATTCTAACTTTAGTACAAATATATGAAATTTCATATAATTCTGTATAGAATTATAAACTTCAACAGATGACCGACTTAAACACACAACAAAATGATATGTATCTAAGTAACACAGTATAGAAAAATAAGACACATATACAGGAAACAAAGATACTAGAAAAAATAACGAGGGTACAATTTCTATAAAAACATATTGGACTGTTTTCCATTACTGAAAATACAAATACACTGGAAATGTTTTAATTTATTAATCTTTCTTCTCTGTAAATATATATTCATTTTAAAACTTGTAGCTAATGCTTGCTTTTTTTCTCGGCCATTCAATAGTTGTCTCCTTTGAGTTATATTATTGTAGTGAGATGATACACAACAAAAGCAATACAAAAAGAAAATTATGACCACTTCCTCTCTTCAATGCCTGTGTATATCATAATATATATATATATATATATATTGTTTGTGTTGGCAGTTTTTGTAATTTTATCCCAATTCAATATTGCTTTACAAACCCTTACATTATATTTTTGTTTTCTCACATCATTGATTTCCATTAAATAATTCAAGTTCTTTTTAAAAAAAATCCTATATAGCACTGAGTGATGATTAAACAGCCATGGGGTGTTCCTTACTGACAACTTTTTGACCTTCTAAGGTGTCCAATATAGCGCGGAAAGATTCCACACTTACGTGTCCCTTTGGATGCTGTTTGGCTGCAGCATTGTACAAATTTTCCATATCCTCTCCTGTCATTTTTATGCCGACGTTAAAGAAAATTTCCTGTATCTGTAATGAGACAAGTCATTGATATTTTATTCAAATTTATAATAAAAATATTTGCATTTTAGAACTTTTAATCAAACTCCAGGCCTGGCATCACCAAATTAAGTAAATATACTCTAGCTCAACTTCTGTTGTTTTAAGCTACCCGCCTTTATAAGATTTCTCGCCCCCAAAACAAGAAGACTGAAAAGTACCGCTGAAGGTTATTTTGTTGGGTGCCAAATTAAAACACACAATGAAAAATGTGTGGCCAGACTGGATGTTCTACCTATTGAGCTATGTGGGCCAACAACTGCCATTCTATTACACAAAAATTATACATTTCATGACGGCCATATATCTTACATCTTCCTTTGTTCTTGGCTTCAGGAAATCTTTTTCGTACACTCCTTTGCGGCTAAACATTGACGGATTCATTAAACCATATGCGTCCGACTCGTCTCCATAATTTTTGGTGTCATCAACTCTTCTGATTCGCGGTGCATGGAGATCTGTCCTGATTGTGGGGACACCATATGCACGGTAATCTATAGTGAGCAAGAAAAGTTACCCATGATTATTTGTAAATTTACACTTAAGCAGAATATGCATTATTATTCACACACACGAAAGGAATTGATTTTGAAACATTTACATGATCTAACTTTCTGATCAAGATTTGTCCTTGAAATTCCAAACATTATTCATTTCTTAACATGCTAAAGGGAGATAACCCAGTTAAGATTTCTCCACAGAAAGACTGGAACTTCCACAAATACAGAGACAAATTTGACCACAGGTCAACTTAGATCCCAGATAGGCTCTAACCAGTTTCTTGACCGGAAATGAGATAGATCATCATAAGCATGGGGATGTTCAATTGATTAAGACTGCCACTATTCAGACACTAAGAATTTATAACTTTCTGATACTATGTTTCTGTTAATTATATTTTCACATATTAGCAAATGCATTTATTACATATCTGTGGCATTGGAATAAAATCAAAAGTGGGAATGGGGGTGGGGGCAAAAAATTTGGTTTTTCCTGGTAAAAAAATTGTTTTCATATGCCTTTTCATTATGCAATAAAGAGTGGCAGATCTAGAAAACTTTTGAGGGGCATTTGAGGCTTGTGACATAAAATTTTACTTTTTAAAACTGCAACTGTTATGCAATTAATACCTCACCCAAAGCAGGCCTATGATTTAAATATGGAGGGGGTGCAAATTCAGAATATCTTTGGCCATTGGTGCGAGGTGCTAAAAGTTTGAGAAATTTGTTATTAATTTTCCGACTTTTTATACAAAAAGTTAAAGATTTTACACCTAGTTTATCAACTTTAGGGAGCACACTCTCACTGTGCTCCTGAAGGAATCACTCACTGGTTTGGGTGGATTAATTGTGAGGCATTTTCCTTTTCTTTTTCTGGATTCCAGATGTGCTGATAAAATAAGAACTTTGAGAAAAATAACAATTAAAAATACCAAATTTATTTAAATAATATATCCTTATACAAATGTTTTTCACTACCAACAAATGTAATATAATACTATACCTCTGGTTGACACGCCACCAATTACAGCATTAATCATACTACTTTGTGTTCTGTGATCTCCAATGGCTTTGTCTATCTGTTTCTGGAGTTTTCTAGGAGTACTTTCTGCACTTTGTGGAGATTTGGGTTCCAGATCTGTTACATTAAGGGCTAAATCTGATGCTTCACGTGATGTCCTAGCACTCGATCTTCTTGATTCGGCTTCTTTTTCTAGTTCTGTGTCATAAAGATGTACAGTGTATACAAGGTTTTCTTTACTATTTGTTGAGAGAGAGAGAGAGAGAGAGAGAGAGAGAGAGAGAGAGAGAGAGAGAGAGAGAGAGAGAGAAAGACAGAGACAAAGACAGAGACAGAGAGACAAAGACAGAGAGAGACAAAGACAGAAAAAGAGAAAGACAGAGAGAGACAAAGACAGAGAGAGACAAAGACAGAAAAAGAGAGGTAAATAAGAACTTTATATATAAAATCAGGATCCACAATTGTAGGATTTTGGTAAGACTCAAAGTGGGATGCTGTCAATATACTGACCTGTATACCATATCAGCCTCAGGTCAGCTACACACATAATCTTACCGACTACCTTTATCAATATCAAATCATTTTCTGCTTCAGTATTAGTATTTTACGTAATTACTTGAACTGAAAAAATGAATCCCCAAATAAGTGTCAACAACGGAGATAACTCACATAAACCCATTCCCCCACCCTCATATAAATATATGATGATCATGAGTATTCACGGTTTCGATCTACATGATCACAGATATAATATAATACCAGTGGTATTGCTCGGCAGATACTTTTAAGACACCAATACAAGAAATATTCCAGTCCTTTGATAGACTATAAGTTATTTCATGGACAGTCTTAAGACAGTTATTGTAGGGCAACATACCGACATACTTAAATATCCAAACTAACCAGTTTTATCTGGGAAGCCAGACTTCATTTTGTCTTTCCAGTTGAGAAAATTTGCAAATTCTAAATAATCTATAAATCCGTCTTTGTTTGTATCACAGTAGTACATCAACTGTTCAAGGAGTTCTGGTTCAACAGGGAGATGATACTGCAAACAAGCCTCCCTCAGATCAGAAATATCAATTCTACCCTTATTTTCCTGAAAATATCAATAATTTAATACATTAATATATGTATCTACATTTGTAACACATGGCAGGAAATTGTTTTTTATGTCGAACTAACAATTTATCAGTTAAAAATTGGTAGCCAAATCTTTTATGTTGGTGGGACAACCATTAGTTACAAAGTTACTACAATCAACTGGAACTCCAGCAAAGTTTTTATTGGCCATATGGAGGGGTGGAAGGCATTGTGATATTGAGTGCAATGCTCTAACCATTTGCATGACCCGTGACAAAGGCCCCAGTAGGTATGCGACTCATCTAAACAAAAAGTTCCTTGTAATTTCCTTTGACTCAGGCTAGCGCTAGCACAAGATACAAGGATTTTGGTACCTTCCAGTTACATCACAGTTTTGTGTGCTGACACATATGCATCTTTAGCACCACCAATGTAAGGAAATAGTGTAGATACGATATTGACATAAAAATCCTTGCCTTAATTCAATTCTGTACTGGTGCATCCACAATGATGGTACACGTTACTGTTACACTGCTTTATAACGACTATGGTTATTCCAACAATTACGCCTAACAACAAGATTTTGCAGAGAACAAAAGGTACATTTTATTATAACGGTATAATTTCAGAACAAACATGCATTTTAAGTACCTGGTAAAATCCTGCAAATATTACAACGACACAAACAGAAAGAAATATAATCAAAGTGGGATAATCCATTCTACCTCAATAATAACTTTTTGTACTAAAATGCTAGTAGGTCTTACCTTGTCATAAAATTTGAAAGCTGTGACCAAGTCATCAAAATTATGATAATTAGCCTTCTTCAAATGTTGCCTAATGGCTGCTAACACCCCTCGTTGTCTATCTTTACCCCTCAAATATTGTCCGGGACCTCGCATATGCAGAAGATCACCAGCACCATACTCATCAGGTTTGACAAGTATCCCAAAGGTGTGGTCTGGTCCTACTTTAAGGGTATCTTTTATACTGTACAGGTAAAGGAAAAATAAATCTATATAAAATTTGTATTTCTCTCGCTTTAGTGAGATGTCTTACATAAAGGAATTTTCTCTTGTAACAAATCACACACAGTTTCTTTAGACTCTTACAAGCACAAATGCTCACATACAAACAAAACACAAGTATAAAACAAGCACATGCACAGAAAAAAACACATGTGCACAGAAAACTCTTATAACTTAAGGACACAACAATCATCAACAGTCAGTCACTGACACAAGTATGTACATATGCAGGACCCCAAGCACAAGCACAAACACACATACATGTACAAAGCACACAAACACACATACAGAATAAGCACAAGGAACAAGCAGAGACACACAAGCACATACATATACATGACACACATTAGTGCAAAATAAGCACAAACAAACACAAATACAAAGCACACAAACCCACATGCATGTACAAAACAAGCACAGACAAACAAAAACACACACAAAGCACACACATGCATGGACATAACAATCATAAACAAGCAGTCACCCACAAGCACAGAAACAGGACATTTTTGTGCAAAACAGGCACAAACACATACAAACACACATACATGTACAAAACAAGCACAGACAAACAAAAGCACAAACACATACAAGGACACAACAATCACAAACAAGCAGTCACACATAAGCACAAATACAGGACACACACATAAGTGCAAAACATGCAAAAACACACATGCTTAGCACATTAACACATATGCAATTGTACAAAACAAGCACAAACAAACACATATCCACAAAACACACACACAAGAGCACAACAATCATTAACAATCAGTCACACACAAGCACATGTACAGGACACACATCAGTGCAAAACACACAAAACACATACAAAGCACACAAACAAACACAAGTACAAAAAAGCACAGGCACAAAAAAACACAAGATTTTTAAAGCAAAACAAGCACAAACAAACAGATACACAAAGCACCCAAACAAATAAACACATAAGTACATACATACTCGAGCAAATACAAGTGTATAAACATTATATTGCACAATACACATTATTACACATAAAAAAGAATTATAAGTTTGTTTGATTTGTTTTGTTTTACATCCCGTCACCAGCTTTAGGTGAAGTCTACAAATTCTCAGGCCTTTGCTTTGGACTCGGATGTCAATGCAGTGAGGGTTCTTTTCCATGACATGGGACCTGGGTATTATAAAGTCTCATTAATTAAGACTTGTGACTTTCTCTTTGTGTGCTGAGCATTTGGCGAAGGAACAATCACTTTCATTTTTATTGTCTTTGATATAACCAGATACTGGGAATTGAACCTGAGACCTTCTGTTTGCATGTCATTGTGAAATTTGACTGATTTCAGTCCAACTCACTGAACTTCTACTGTATTTACTTACGGATCATGGACTTGGCCAAGTTGAGGCTGGGTTCTTTCTCTGAAGTCATCAACTCTCTTGGACACAATTTTACTGCCTTTTTCTTGTTGAGTCTCATGAAGCCATTTTAAAGTGGTTCGGACCTGAGAACCATCATTATCATGGGGGGTAGGTATGCCAAATTTTGAATCTGATTTAAATCCTGGAGATGTGTAGTCTCGCTGGAGTCTTTCCCCCACATCAAAATCTGTATGAGTCTGTCTATAAAGGTCATGACCTACGACTGATTCTTCTGCTACTTCAGCGTAAGTTTTGTTTGGATTAATTAATCCCCCAGCTCCAATATCTAAAAAGAAACAATAAGAGTCAAACTTGTACTATAGGCTACTTCTGTAAAAAGGGCACCTGCCTAATAAATGTAATAAAGGCTATTCAAACATAACATGCATAACTTTTGTTAACTTTTTGATAATGAATAAACTCTTTACAAAGATCACCTGTCTATAACAGCTGCTTTTGTATAACAGCTGCTTTTGTCTGACCTTTATATACAAGTTTATTTGTATACTTTTAAAATCAATGCCATATGTTCTATTTTGGATTAATTAAAGCATTAGCTCCAATATCTAAAAAAAGGTGCAATGAATTACCTTCAATGCATGTTTTTTAAAAAGTTCTGATATGCAAAGTTGATAATTTTTTTGAAGTGAAATTGATGTCAAGTGGTAAGTCAAATGTTTATCATTGTTTGTTTTCTCCAAAATGAAATTTCAACATAATATACTTTTTAATTACAATACCAGCTTGCTGTACAAATGTCATACACTCAATAGTTAGTACTGTTTTTCTTATAGACTTTTAAATGTCCAGGTTTTCTTAAATTGAATTGAATAAAAAATCCAAATATGGTAAAAATATGATATGGCTTGTTTTCAAAAGTAAATCATCATTTTACAATGACAAACAATGGATGGAAAAGATCAATTCCTTTTAATTCAGTAAGTCAATGTCTTATTCTATTTAATTTTTTTTTTAAATTCATTTGATAATTAACAGGTACTCAGCATTCAGATTCCCTTTGCCTGATTGTAATTGCTTTATTTGTAATGCCAATCTATTGTAAATTTTTAATTTCTGTCTGCAATAATTATTCATCTTAGTTGCTTGAAAAAATTGGAGGTTGTTTAAGTGCAAAATAGATGTTCGCAGAACAAACCAATTTTCTTACCAGCAGGATATCAGCCCAACTGGGCAAATGTGAACTTTAAACACACACACACATGCAGGCAGGCAGGCATGCAGGCAGGCAGGCATGCATGCACACACACACACACACACACGCACACACACACACACACACACACACACACACACACACACACACACACACCACCACCCCCCCTCCAACACACACACACACTTGAAAATATTGAAATTAGTATTTTGAAAAAGTATCTAAGGCTATATACCAAGTTCTGTTGGAATTCCAAAGGTAAATGTATCCCTGTTAAGTCCCTTTGGGAGCCCTGGCCCTTGATCATGTGACTTTCCAAGAGGAGCTCTGACATGACTAGAGTATATCCTTTCTTTCCTGTCAAACAATTTATGCTGGAAGAGTGTTTTATATGGTGGATTTACGATTGCTCCGGAAGTGTCTGATGGTTGTGTATTAATTCCATGAGTCATATCTGTAGCCCATTGTCTATGAGGATCATTGCTTTTTCCATAGAAAACTCTCATTTGACCAGCATCTGGACGAACAGTGGCTCTGAATCGACGGATGACCTCTGGTGATGGAGGCTGTAATTATTTCATAGAAAATTCTAGTTTAACATCTGCCATTTGAAACAGAAGTATGCATGTATGATTTAAACACTGTATAGTTGTTTAATTTCACAGGTAGAAAATTTCGTCGTTTTTCTGAAGGGAACTTATTCACGGGTATAAAATTTCGCACATGATTAATTACTAACTGCCTTCCTGATACTTCATATGTATAAGGTATTATATTCACAGCTATTTAATTTCACAATATTGTCATTGACCGCGAATATAGCGAAAGTAAATCCCCCACAAATAAAAGCAACTATACAGTACAAATTGGCTGCAAAATAAAGATATTTTTTGTCATTTTAGTTTGATAAATATAGGATTAAGGTCTATAAATGAAATGTTTACAACTGAATAAGTGTTTATAACTAATGAAGGGTTTAAAGCTAATGGCATATGTTTACAACTGATGGAGAGTTGAAAACTGATGGCATGTTTACTACTGATTAAGTGTTTTCAACTGCTGGACAGTTGACAACTGATGGAGTAGTTACAACTGATTAAGTTGACAACTGATGGAGACTGAGTTATTACAACAGATGAAGTGTTTATAACTAATGGAGTGTCAATGATCAATGAAGTGTTTACAACAGATTAAGTGTTAACAACTGATGAAAATGTTTATAACTAATGAAGTGTTTATAACTAAATGAAGTGTTTACAACTGATGAATAGTTTAAAACTGATTGAGTGGTTATAACTGATTGTTTACAATTGGAGAGTTTACAACTCATTAAGTGTAAACTTACAACAAGTAAAGTGTTTACATTACTAATGAAGTGCTAACAACTGATTAAGTGTTTACAACTGATGAAGTACGTGTTAACAACTGATGAAATGTTTACAGTTTGTAAAGTGTAAACAACTTATGAAGTGTTTACAACTGAACACTGATGGAGCATTTATAAATGATGAATATTTCACAAATGATTGAATGTTTACAACTGATTTTTATTAATATTGTGATATTTTACCCGGTCATCTTTTGGCTTGAGACACTGGACAGCTGAGTCACCACAAGATGTTAATTTACCAGCCTGCAATAAATTCAAAATAAATAAAAAGATCTGCTCACATTGTGAATCTGCATGTAACATCAACGAAATATATAAACTGAAGCAACTTCAACCTCAAGTTTGACCTGAGTAATCCATTATAATTCAATCTAAACAGTTTGTAAACTTTTTTTATGATCAAATATTTTCCTGAAGTACTATTGTTCTAACTATTTGATGACACAACTAAATTTGACATCACTTTGCAGAAAAATTGTTGCCTTTGTGAGATTGGATAGACTAAAAAATGTCCTTTTTCCTGCCTTTTGTAAAACAGAACCTGTGTTTTCTTTCAAAGAATTGTTGTAGTTCATATTATTTTTTTTATTTAAAGCAATGGGACAATGTTAACACAACATTCAAAACTGCCAATGAATGCCTTCACCCTCTCAATAGGTATTACCTATGGCTATGCCTTATTATTTATAGAGAGTGCAGCTCAAATGGCCACAGACCATTCGATCACGAAGCAAACTTTATGATTAGACATTATCCAAAATTCAATACTATACTATAGTCTCATTTGCTTTCTCCATGAACACTAAAAAAGCATCTTCTAAAAAAGTTCAAGAACTAAGTACTTAATTACTGCACCAGCAAACATTTTGCAGTTTAAGTTCATGGTAACAGTGGAACTGCAAATTATGTTCTAAATATCTGATATCATATAATAGTGTTAATACGTCATTTTGCAGGAAAGGTGTTGCCCTACTGTTGTGAGGTTAGATACATTCTCAATGAATGTTTTTTGACACATGTATAAAACAAGGAACTGCGCTATTTTACAAGGCATTATCTTTATTATTTAAAGCAATGGAACAATTAAAACATGTTAAAAACAAATTAATGTCAAACTGTTGATGAATGTTATCGCCCTCTCCATAGGTAGAAGATCTACCTATTCCATATTCTTTACATGAAATCTTTATGTGTGTAGCTTTTTGCAAGTTGTTATAAACAATTAATGTCGATCATGAATATATATCAGCAACACTGCCAACAGGCTGAATAACCAATGAGATGTTGTCAATACTAGCTAGTGAGGAAAACGGCAGCCCAGATTTGACACTGGGCAATAGATATAACATATTTTATCTTCTAATCACCCAGGTGAAATTATATCAGTTACTCACGGCTCTTAAATCTGGTGTCCAGTCTTTGAACTTTCCGCTGTAGATTCCCTGTGTGTTTAGGTCGGGAAGCTTTACTTGCGATGCCATTTTTAGCAAATCGAGGAATTCTGACTGAAAATTTTGTAAGTCGAGACCTTAGGAATGATTGTGTTTTTTTCTATAAATAACAGTTTGGCATTCAGGTTTGAAAGAATTAACTTAAACGTTCATTTCCGTCGCTAAAACCACACACTTCTTATTCCCCGTTTTGTTGACACTGCCTTAGCAACAAAGTCAAAGGTCAAAGGCTGTAATACTATTTCCGTTTTGAGTTTCGTATATTGTTTTCTTATTTTTCCTTTTAAATAGAACAACAGAGCAGTACAAAACATATTGCACATATTGATTTTAAATTTGTATTACATTCAGAATTCCGTTCAGTGTTTCAGTATGTTGACATTTACAGATTTACTATCCTCTTCGAAACTGACACAATTGTAAGTTCTAAAACCAATACCAGTACGACGAATTACGGAAACGGTATTGTAGAAGTTACCGAATCGGTACTTTAAACCGTAAGAAGTTTATAAAAAACTCATTCAGTTTAACAATAATATAATCAATTTGAAAATATTACTTTGACTATATATTAGTGACAGGTTCACGTTAAAACGTAATATACAAAAGAAGGGGGGTGTTGATAACGTTCATGTACAAGTCTGTAGTAATCTAAATACGCCAAATTTTCAGTACCGTATATAATTATCATTTTGAGGAAAGTCGGTGTTATCAGTTATGAAAGGTACTGAAGGAATTAATGATAGCATGACCGATATTTATTCAATAAAATATCAAATTTCTTTATTTTACACGGAATAACCGAAGTTGGAGACTTACAAGTTACGGCAATTTACACAATTTATATCTTTAGTATGAGGGCTTCCTAATACGTACCTTAAAGAAATTAATAATACATATAGTTGTTTCCTAATTGTACATGAAATTCAACAAAAATATACCACAGAGAAAAAAAAACCAAAAAATTATTATTGAAACTTTATTTCATTCAAAATAAATAAGATGAAAAGTTGCATTGCATGAAATGTCAGAGAGCTTGCATTTATATTCATAGAACAGAAATATACATGTATAATATGATAGAACTGAATGAATATACATTTTGATCCATATTTGAAACAAAAATGAAAATCAAGAATGGTATATGTTTTTATTATTAAAGGGGCATTAGCTGTGTGTGCTGTGTTCAAAAAAAAAAAAAAAAAAAAAAAAAAAAAAAAAAAAAAAATAATAATAATGTAATAATAATAATAATAATAATAATAATAATAATAATAATAATAATGTAATAATAATAATAATAATAATAATAATAATAATAGTAATAATAATAATAATAATTATAATGTAATAATAATGATAATAAAAATATTTCGATTTTTTTCTATTTTTACTACTGTACTTGATATACAATAATAAATAAGAGCTACACACAGGCATAAAAATATTTTGTGAAAATAAAGTCATTCCCAGTGTGGTATTCATTTACAAATGACTGTAAAGTTGAATTAATAATTTGAATGTGTATGTGAATAATTGCTAAACTGGGTTTCTCAGGCAATTTTCACAAAATATACAGGAATTTAAGAATTTTTATGCCTGTGTATATCTCTTTTGTTATTGTATATCAATCTAAGTTGTAAACAAAAAGGAAAGGTTTTTATTTTGAAAAAAAAAGAAACAAAACACATTTAATGTCAGGCTTTATATATCGCTTCTAAGAGTACATTGGTTATGTGTAATGTAATGTATTACCATATAATAAATCCTCAACATAGTAAATAATTTAAATAACAAAATGCATCAAAAGTTATGAATCATTAAATATCATAAAGTCACTTTTTGTGTGAAATCAGACTTCTTCTTAACAATATGCGGTGACATTTTCGCCGTAACATATCGATGTGTTTAAGAAAGTTTTTCTCGTCGTTTATTTCTGTATTACAAAATTAATTTCTTTTTTGTAAAATCGGGCTCTTTTGTAGCAAGGCGCGGTGACATTGTCACAGGAACACAGTGGCGGATTCAAAGGGGCGTAAAGGGTGTACAACCCCTTTGGATGCCAAAGTATAGATGAATGTAAAGCAAAATCAACCGCCAAAATCCCAAAAGTTGACAAAAATGTTTAAAACCATATGTTTAAAAATATTTTTTAAATAAAAAGTTGGAAAATCAATAAAAATAAACTACAAATAGTTTCTAGCATCGCTACGATCGGCAAAGCAATTCTATATCGATACTTCCTTCTCTCTAACTTGAAATCCTGGATCCACTCTGGCTTTGTCTGTATATTTTTGATTTTATGGCTTTTGGCTACGCTTTTTTATTTCAGTTTCTCTTTAAATTGTTTGCCCTACATAGGCTATCGGTAGAGAAATTTTCGTTTGTGTTTTCTTAGCATGTGTGATTATCAAAAAATTATTTGTAAACAAAATTTGCATTGGATCAAAACAGAATAAATAATAATAATAATGATAATAATAATAATAATAATAATAATAATAATAATAATAATAATAATAATAAAAACAACAAACAAACAATTAAAAAAAACAACTTTATGCCCACCCCCTCTTTGAAGATCCTGGATCCGCCTCTGGCATATCGATCCGTTTCACTATGTATTTTTCCGGAAATGGAACTAGAACTATAGGCTACACGTTCTTGCAGACTACACGAGTCATAATACAAAATTTTATTATTTATTTTTTGAATAAAATTCTGTATTATGACTATTAATAGTCAAAATACAGAATTTTATTCAAAAAATAAATAATAAAATTTTGTTAGGAGGACACACGCTACACCGTCTGAAATTTGGTCAGTTGCTTATCCGATCTCTTATTTTCATTAATACGTCAGCATCAAATTGTGTCATGTCATAATTGTATCTAGTTATTAATAAGACGTCATTTTCAGCTACCCACTTTCGTGTACATTCGTAAGAAAATCTTATACGCTCGCTGATTGACTGACGGTAAAGTGGTCAAAGCATGTGACATCCCATACAAGGAAAATTTCAGCTTTACGACAGAATTTCGTTAATGACTCCACTTATATATCGTTTTTTACCTTCTGTTAGAAATGGATTTCTGTAGGAAATGTCAAATATTAAAATAGCTTCACCGGAATGTGAAAGCTTTCCGGAACCCTTCTTCTAAGAGCTATGTGCCGAAAATAATCGATCTGTCAATTAAATGCATTTGCCATAAACGCAGTTACCAATTTCAAAATGCCTGGAAGGTAGATAATGAACATCTAAAATTTAACATTTTCTGGGACGTATTATCTGGACCACGGAGAAAAACGTAAATCATTTTGTTAATGGGAGACCGACTCCCAAACTAGAAAAGAGACCCACCCGACCGAGTGGTTAGAGCTTCGCACTTTAAACCATGATATCTTAATATAATGCAGGGGTACGGAAATGTCTATGTTACAGTGTAAGATGTTCAAATCTATATAAAAAAAAGTTAAACAAAAGCAAATAATTATTGAAAGTGCTCATGATTTTGTATACAGAGCATCTATAACAAAGGTACCAAATTGTGATAGCAATTGATATATCCCGTGATGTGAAACCATAATATGCACATCAAATGCTTGCTCTGTAATAGTTATTCGAAATACATGTGTTGTCTCTAAAATTATAAAAATTAAGTTTGATGTTAATGTAGGAATGATACTCTCAAGTTCTACTGTGTTATATATATGTATATGTGTGTGTGTGTGTGTGTGTGTGTGTGTGTGTGTGTGTGTGCGTGAGTGCGTGCGTGCGTGTGTGTGTGTGTGTGTGTGTTCTAATAATAATACGAACATAAAACAGCATAATTACTCTACTTTATATAAAGAACAAATACCTTTTCTATATTTCTCCTTGCAACAATTAAGCGAAAAGATATACCTTTTTTTTTTTCACAATATTTAATCACCCTTTTATCTATTCTGTATACGATCTATGTTTTGTATACTTTTCAAAGTATTGGTTTACTTGACCTGGTTGAACATTTGCTTGTGACTCCCAAGTATTGGATCCATCTGTCCATTCGATTTTAAAGTATTGATCCCTATCTATATATTTTACAAGTAAGACTCACAATATTATAAGGATACTGTTGAATGTTAGATTTATTGTCTAAATTTCTGAATTTGCTGTCTGAGACGTTTGGAATTCTTGTCCTTTTAAATGATTCATCTTGTGCATTAACTCATACACCACATTTGGATACATCCAAGCCTTTGATTTACAGACGAGTCCGTCATTTTTTATAGGTAGATGAGTTAATAAGGGATTGCATTTGTGACTGACATTCCATATCATCACTACTTATCAATATACCTACAACCGATACTGATTTTTGTAAGTAGTGGTACATAACAGGATCCAGCAAATGTTCTACCAAATCTTTATCTTTACTCCTTGTCAAGATATTGACAGACGTTAAGGAGAAACTTCAGCAACACTGTACAGTTGCTTATTCCAGAAGCAGTGTAAATCAGAAGTGGGTACTCAAAATTTCTTTTAGAAAATTTGAAGGCACACAATTTTTCTCAAATTCACAATATCAAAACATACGACTTCTGTGTTTCTTTCACTAAAGGTGGTACCCGAAAATTTAAATATCTAGTGATTGGTTATAATACTTATTTTGTCCAACACTACTGTGATTCTACACATAAATACACTGAAGTTCATATAAAACATGTTGAATTTCTAATAGACAATATATTCGTAATGTTCGGAGACGTGGTCTTTCAAAAAACTGTCGGCATTCCTATGGGAACCAATTGTGCCCCTTTATTCGCCGACCTGTTCCTTTATTCATACGAAGCAAACTTCTTTCAAAACTGCTGAATCAAAAGAAGAAAGAGCTAGCGGTGTTCTTTAATTTGACATTTAAATATATCGACGACGTTTTGTCAATTAATAATGACAATTTTCATATATATGTCAATGCAATGTATCCCAGCGAACTAGAAATAAAAGATACAACAGAATCAAGCACACACGCTTCATACTTAGACATTTTATTTACTTTAGACACAGACGTGAAATTGGCAACAAAGCTATACAACAAACGCGACGATTTCGGCTTTCCCATCGTAAATCTTCCACATTAAGTAGTAATATCCCACAGTCACTCGCATATGGAGTTTTTATTTCACAAATGATCCGATATGCCAGGACGTATTCAACATATGAACATTTCATATACAGATGTAACCTACTCACTGACAAATTATTGACACAAGGATATCGAAAACCGCGTTTTATCTCAACGTTCCGCAAATTTAACGGTCGGTTTGCGATTACCCTGTTTCACCAGGTGAAATGCTGAGTTGCCTTTTCGTTGGCGGTTGTTAAGACGTCTGTACCATTTGTGACGAGTATTCGTTCCAGAAAAAGTAATGCTTCAGCTGTTTTGCATTTTAAAATGATGGCAGTGTTTTCCTGTTTGAGCACCGTCGTATATCATATGTGAAAAATTGGGTAAATGTGTGACACAAATGTGCAGTAAATGTCTCTAAAACTACGATCTTGACGAAAGACATAGATTTCAGTGAAAATCTTTTGTCTACTTTTTGCAATTTAGGTGAAACGGATAAAAAAAGCTCCAGGGCTAAATATCAACATCTACTTTCTTACTCCATCTTTCTCAAGAAAAAGTAGAATGACTTAATGTGTTTTTAAGTAAGTCCAATATACCATGACAGGGATCTATGGAATTCTATTTATCCGGTCAACTCATCAACCCCTGAAAAACAATGGACTCTTCTGTAAATCAATGGCTTAGACCAGTCCAAATGTGTCTTTAGGGGTCAATGGGTTACAAAAGTCATTATTTATAGTTGATACCAATCATTTTTTCGACTAATTTCGTTGACATTCCTGAAGATCATCGGAAAGTAGACGCCATGTTTTGTATTCCTATTGATTTCCATGTAATTGTAGGCCTGTTGGCATCATCTGCTGTTTTCGACGATTTTTTCGTCTTCTCGGTTGACTATATTATGATATATAATTGTTTCCCAATTGTTAAAATGATGCTTTCCGCAAAATTTCTCATAACTTAGGTAATGGCATTTTAAATTTTTGGTTGTTTTTTTTTTTAACGAAATACACAATTCATTGCCTTGTGTTAAAAGCTATGTCCCAAATTAAGAAACAAACACCATTTAAGAAAATGTTAAATTCTTATTACAGTCAAACATGTCTATAAAGGCCACCGAAGGAAACAGTTAACAGTACTCGTCATGCCTTTATATAGAAGTGGCCTTAAATGTAAGTTTGACTTTATAATATAAATTTGATGCAGATAAATGTTGAATTATAGTTATTTTGGATATACACATTTTATTAAGTCGATGTAATTAACATGTTCAGTCTATTTCCAAAATCGCAAGTTTGCGCGAAAACGATATCTATAATATCTCCCCTTCTCTAATGTCTTAATTCATTATTGTCGGAACGGAATAAAATGTTTTGTCTCGAGCAAAATTTATGGGTTCATCAAATTACACTCCCAAATTTTGACAAATTATAGATTAAAACTTCAAGTATTTCTTATCAGCACTGTTACACTGGTCGTATTTGTTTTGTATGTCACACTCAGAACTGATTAAACTTGGGTTTGTTCAGACCTGTCATCAATTCAAAAAGCATCTTGACGCGTATTGAGTTAATTCAAATTTCTATGTCAAGTATGCAGGAATAACTATCATTTTGGCTGTGAAACATAGCATTTATCAATTAAATAAAGTTATATTTGTTAAACATATTTTTTCAATGTGAAAAAATAACATGTAAAATCAATGATTACTGTGTAATTTTCACTCGGCCAATCAAAATACTTCTCAAATTTTGGGAATACTTTTTCTGTTTTATGAGAGAGAAAAAAAGAATATTTGCTAAGTTTTGTTGAATAACAATTATATTTCATTTCGTGAGACGGACTAATACTTATGTATTTGTGACCCATTTTCTTAATTCATTAGATCAGATGCAGTTATGCTTTAAACTTTTAACTTCAGTTGACATGTAAAGTTTATATTAAGAAAATAGAAAATGTCTTTGACGGAGAGACGAAATGGTCAATCAACCATTCCTTGAAGGAGTTTTTTCTTTTAATTATCGATCTTCAAATTGTTGAAATGCAAATTGTATTCAAAGACAAACAACGAGTGTACCGTAAGATAATTGCATTTCATTTAATTAATGTTAAACACAACACGAGAAAATATATTTTTGTATGACAATTGTACATCAAACTCAGTAAAACGGTTGAGTTTATTATGTTCTATACTACTGTATGTATATTTAGCGCACACATATTTTAGCGCTTTAGAGTGGTGAAGACTTATTAGCACAATCTTGAATTCGCACAATTACGGCAAGAATATTTTTTTAAATTAGCGATGGTATACTTTCCTGTTACACACTGTACTTAAACAGCGATCATTTACAGGTAAGATTATCCTGGATCCGTGTTTATCATGAAACGGTTTATACAATACAGGTAGGATTATTATTTTAACTGATCCATTATAGGTATTACATGGTACTAGTAAACATTATTCAAATCTGATTGCTTGTACTATAAATACCATTAGTTTTGTCTTGTATGCAGAATGACAGATGAGGATTTTTAACACTGCATTAGAATACTCTAAAATAAGTACACGTAAAGTATTGTATTGTATTCTAAATGAAATGTTGAGTTACCTGTTCAATAGCGGTTCTTGAGACGTCTGTACCAATTGTGACGGGGATTTGTTCCTCACTTATTTCATTTGAATTTGACTGTGGACTCACGGTGGGTGTGGCCGGTCAACGGGGGATCCTTACTCCTCCATGACACCTGATCCCACCTCTGGATTTCCAGGGGTCCGTGTTGTCAAATATCACCAGATTTGTATATGTTTTCTGGACATCCTGAAGATTTATACTTTGGTATCTGGGATCTTTACATTCTATTACAATTACATGTATCGGGTAAAATTTCCAAGCATTTTTTATTTTTGAATTGTAAAGTGTTACACCGACCGTTTCATTATACAACAATTGACATTCAAATAGGTCGTTATTAGAACAAATGTACATTCAAACAATATAAAGCTTTGTGAATAGGAATATAAATGTTATCGGGATGATAAATCGATTGCGACATACTTCATAGTCTGAATTCTATTTCATTGAGCAATTAACTATTGAGTTATGCTGCTTTTTAACAGACAGGGAATGTATAAGGTGATAAAAATAACAAAATATTTTTTTCATTTTTCGGCTTTTATCTCTATGACGCTGTTATTCGTAGAACATACTTTTTGTCTAGTCTAGCCCAGAAAATTTAATTCTGCGGACCATTTTTGGTCATTTCAATAACAATCTATGCATCATTGTTCGTATTCTTTACCTTTCATTAACTTTTTGACCTTCCAGACAAAACCTCCAAGGCGGAGTGGTTAGAACACCATCCTTTAAAGCCTGAAGTTGCTCGCCTCTTATCATCGCAGCTGTACCGTAAAGTGGGATATTTTGGCGTCGCTAGAATTTGGCCATTATAGTCATAAAATGAAGGGTTATTATTTGGCCTGTTGAATTTTGGTCATTTATCTTTATAGCCTATCATGTTTAAATTTGGCCTACCATCAGATCTCGGTTTTGTCGTGTCGAACATTCCAGATGTTTGAAATATCAAAATATTTTAAAATGCCAGTCGGACAGTAAGAATTGATGCATCACCTGGTATTTAATTAAGCTTAACGTCCACACAGTTTTTTTTTTTTTAAATAAACCCTTGTTTGTTAATCTATAAAACACTAAACGATGTTTAAAAAATACTGGTAGAAACATTGTTTACATATTTTTTTATGGTTTAATTTTGGCCATTTTAATAGGGTAGCCAAACTGGCCAAAATTAAACAATGGTCAAAGTATCGCAATTTACAGTAATATAAGCTGATTTAGTGGAACGTTTAATTACAGAAGGTCGGTGGACTTTCCCAAAGTCCATTGTAAATGGGTTCTCTACTCCACCAGTATTTAACTGGTCGCCACCCTATAACTGAAAAATTGTTGAAAGTGAAAGTCAAACACCATTTAATCAAACGTCATGCTGTAAACTACGAACCGACTTTGACCCTTGAAAGTGCTTGGACAGTCAAATTAAAAATATCTTTAGAAATTGTCAATTTGTTTTTGTTTTATTTTTGTTTTACATCCTGCCAGTAACTATTCACTTATACAGAAATGTCACCAGCTTTAGATGACGTGCAGCCAACTTTGACCAAGGTAAATGACTTACGTGCCACATCTACGTACAAATGTTTTCGTTTTTAATCTCACCCGAAAGGCCAACGACTTTCACTGCGTACGCCGAGTACTTGGCTAGAAATTTTTGTTTGTTTGCTTGTTGTTTTACATATTGTCAAAAAAGAATTTTTCACTAATATGAAATGTCACCAGCTTTAGGCGAAGTACACAAAATATGACCAGTGCTATGGACTGACGCCAATGCAGCGATGATTCTTTTATATGCCACGCCTTCCATGACATTTGACCTCGGATTTCAGTCTCATCCAAAAGACTCATGACATTCACTTCGTGTGCCGAGCGCTTGGCGAAGTCATTACAATTTTTACTTGGCGAAAGACTAATGACGGCCATTTAAAAAAAATGGTATGTCTTGGTTTCTTGAATCAACCTCGGACCTTACCTTGTGAGTCGAACGCTCTACCACTAGACCACTGCAAGTCGTGATATCAGTCAATAAATTACAAACAAGACAAATACTGTATAGTTGTTTAATTTCATGGGGAAAACTAGCGTTTTTCTGAAAGGAACATATTCACGGCTATAAAATTTCGCCCAAGACCGTTTCCAACAGAAGTGTAATAGGAGTTGAAGTAAAGCTTTTATAATGTTAACGTATTGCCTTTCTGACTCTCCATAAGCATAAGGTATTATATTCACAAGTATGTATTTTCGCGGTATTTTCTCTGACCGCGAATATAGCTAAATTAAATCCCCGCGAATGAAAGCAACTATACAGTAGTTATTTAACGAAAATGTGTTAAGTTTACAACGAACTGTTGTTACAACCATGTAATTGATTGATAAATTGGTTTACTTTCTTTTCTTCATGTACAACAACAAGAAATATGACACCCAATAGATTATTTGTTATTTACATTCTGTCATTTTGATTTCACATTGGAAAGTGGAAGTTAAGATATATCCAAGTCTTAGAAGTTCTGTCATCTTCACTTTAGTTCAACAACGTTTTAAAAGTGAAAGTAAAAGACCAAATTCCAAAATGATAGTTTAATCTCCAGTTAAATGGCACAAAAGCGCTTAAATGTTATGACTCCATTAGTCTAGTACACAACTCTGTGTAATAGAGATTCATTCTTGAATTGTTAATTACCTACCACGTAAAACAATATACAGACAAATTCAATTTTAATGTATAGACATATGATACAAAAGTTATAGATCCCAATCTGTTGGACGCCAGATAACAATTCGGGTCATCTAGAAAAGTATCTCTTGGTCCCTACCTACATAAATTACTTTCAGATCTTATTCAATTTTTAAAGAATAATTATAATTGTGTTCATAATACTTTTGTATAATTTCCTAAAATAACATTTTAAAAATATGACGACAAACATAAGTTAGTGGGTAAACAGTGACGTTTCAACGGAAAAAGTAATTCGATCCTCCGTGGTTATGATACTGAGTGACTTCACACCCACCGAATATATTACTATGTGATTTAAATAAAAAGATGTATCACTAATATGAAAATACAAAACTGTAAATCATTTACTAGTATATTGCGTGTACATTTTCAGATATATTGGCGAATACATGAATTCGCTAGTTTAAAGCTGCCAAAACAAGTAATATTGTACATGAATACGGACAGCGTTATACATCCCTCTAATATGACTACGTTATTTTGATATTAAGGATATGTATATATTGAACTTTTCATTTGTTAACTGCTTAAAATAAAGAATCGTGATTGCAGTACGCTGTGCATTTTTTACTTTTGATACGAAACACTTTGATAACCACATATTATAGGTGTTTATGGCGACAAAGGTTAATAAACACAAACAATTATACAAATATTCGCTAGATATTTGATTTGCAAATAGGTCCATTCACCAATTCCCGCGACAGTTAAACTCTCGCGAGATGAAAGTGATTTACAGTAGTAACTACATTAGCTTTCATTGTATGTGACCTTGTACTTGGATGATTGCATGTTCTCAATATAATGAGCTAATTTTATACAACATTCTGTTGATGGGCACGTCCTCTTTGATTGGAACCTACATTTTGTGGTACAGCATTTTGTGGATAATTCTGTGGAGGAGGAACATTTGGTTGATAATTCCCTGGTGGAGGAACTTGAGGTGGATAATTCGGGTTTGGACCTTGTCGAGGTGGACCTTGATATTGCATTTGACCATGCGTGTCACTTTGATAATAAATTGGATTTCCCCTGTTTGGATGGACTGGACCTGGGTTATAGGGCGATCCTTGTGGGTCTAGTATGCATCGAATAACTACAATATAAGAACTTCCGGCATCTTTGACTTTTATCTCAGTACTTGTTGCAGTTGGATCATGTAAAACGGCAAGTTTCCATCTTCCTGTGTACACCCATTCAAACTTTCTGAACAATACACGATATCCATAGATTTTACGTGAGGGTAATTCCCACTTAACAAGTAGAACATTTTTGTCCGTGTTGGACCTCTGAACGGTAACATTTGGTGGAACCAAGACTTCTGCAAAATAATAGTTAAAAAAACGTAATTGAAATGATTGTGCTCTTTGACTATGCTCTTCCTCCCCAATCACTTCCTACCCTTAAAGGTTTCTGCTTATCGACAATATTATTTATTGCACTATTTCAAAACATTCATCCTCAACTAAAACATAGAAGTAAAAACATAGAATGCCTATCTTATTTCTTGTAAAGATAACAAGTGTTACCACTTTACTGTAGAGTGCTTTTCTAATCTTTACTGTAGAGTGCTTTTCTAATCTGGCGCCTATCACCGCATGATATCTCACGCCATACATACGATGAATTGCTTAAAGGGAGATGATGTTGCTCCCATTTTTCTCTGAATTTGCATGCTATTATAACGAATCGTGACGGAACAAAAAAAATAAAAACAGGTATACCGAAAACATGGATTTAAAAGAAAACAAAACTTTGACCAAACAAATGGTTATCTTTGAAATAATATCTTTAAGAACTATTAGTTCATTAATTTACTGGAGGTATAGAAACGACGAAGATGCGTTTAAGACCATTTGAATAGATTCTAATTTGAATTATTTAGACATTTAACCAATTTTAAATAACTGCTATATAAGTGAGAATAATCCTTAAAATTACCAATTTTTAATATGTTCAGTAAATCTTCTAATTTTAACAATAACATGCCATAGTCAAGAGAGATACCCTTTATTCTATAAGTATAAATTATTAGAACATCAAAGTGCGTCCTAAATGTTTTCCATTACATTTAAGATAATATCAAAATGTAGTGGCATGCAAAATCGATGCAATGTTTATCATTTTTCTCAAAATATTCGATATAAAGTCATACTTTTTATAAAAGACTTACAAAGTCAATTCCCATTTATTTCAATAAAATTTTCACTTTTAATCATAAATATTTCCGTCGATCATTTCGTGTTATAAAACTGACAAGTTTTACAAGATACAAAATTTTAATGTATCTTTTTAATATGTGTAAATATGAATTTGTGTCATAAAGAATTCAGATTGGTATCGGAAATTATTAGATATTCTGAGTTATATGGGACACTTGGTCATGTTTGACATGTTACTGTACAGACAACAAACAAATTTACCTTTATTTGGCGTTTTAAAATACACTGTAACAGGTTTGGAATGCCCAACTGAATTCACTGCAGTTATTACGAAGGAATGGTTTTCGTTATGGTCTGTTAAAAGAAATAATTACAGTCATCATCATCATCATCATCATCACCATAATCGTCGTCGTCGTCATCATCATTAAACGTTATCGTTATATGATGACAATATTTTAATAATAATAATAATAATAATAATGAAAAAAAAAATAATTGGCTGTCTTCGTTCGTTCAATTAAGTTCCAATGTGTTTCAAATTAAAATTAACAACAACATAATTCAGGAATAATAACGCCAGAGTATGCAAATGAAACAGGATTCAAATTAGACTCAATTTTTTTAACGGTTGAATTTAAGGTAACTATTTTCTATAGCACAAGTTAAAAAATGTTCGGCCAATCCTATGGCATATACGATACAGCCGAATATTCTTATTTGAGTTTTGAGCCTATCATAGCAACAAGGCCTTTACTTAATAAACTGATAATGAAAAGTTGTTATACAATGTCTCAAAATGCGATAGTATGCTGTCGTAAATCATTCAACACTTTTAAACTAATCATTCTTTTAAGTATATTAGGCATATTAATCAAATTTACCCAAGTAATCTGATTTGAAAAACATTGTGCCGCCGGTGACATTTTCTACCCGTTTAGCACCGTTGACTACACCCCATTGCACACTGTAGTGAAGGCTTTTGTCGTTCCTAAACTGTGATGGCGTCCACGTGATCAGCGCACTTGGAGGATCAAAGGTATTGTTATACGTCAACACTTTTCGAGGTGGAGAGGGAACTATAATCAAATATAAAGAAAGAAACATAAGAGAAAACGATCAACAGAAATTGATTTGACTGCCTACGGAGATACATTGCTATGATTATTTCGGTTTGCAATTTTACTAATAAGAATTCACACTAAATAGGGTAAATATATATATATATATATATATATATATATATATATATATATATATATATATATATATATATATATATATATATATATAATATAGAATATTTGAAAAACAAATCAGTAACTTTTGAATCATTGGATTTTTTTCGGAACTTAACTCAATTACGTAAAGTACCGTTATAAACATTTTGACGGTACGTATACGACATTATATGAAAGAGCATCCCCAAAAAGTAGACCAAAACTTCGGAATTGAATGGTAAATGGCGAATTAATATGAAATGACTATTTAGGTATTCGGTCTTTTGTCTAACACCTGTGTACAGTATAAGCAGATTTTTTAGCGAGGATTTAATTTTGGCATTATTAGCGAGGTTGTCGTGATCGCTAAAATGAATACCGCTAATAATTCATTCCTTATCGGAGGTAAGAGTTATGTGACTTTCGTCTGATTGTATAAATATACAATGTAGTTACAATTTACGGTTCTGACTGCAGTGCTGTACTATAATACTATAGAAAATATATACTGTGTAAATAAATTATGATTAATAGTCTGGTATAAACCAATTTCATCACTGCATAATTGTTCTTTAATCATAAAATCGCTAAAATTACTTCTCACTACAATAACATACCAATTTTCTAGGACAAAACGCTAAATATGCTAAAAATTCCACTTATGGGGTATTACAAGTTATAGCTCAATTTTGCCATTACTAATTGACATGGATAATACAAGTTCAGTATGAGAGAATTTCACCTTAAAAGTACTACTTCAGATAGTAGGGTTAAAATTTTATTTTATCATAAACATGTTTGGATATATCCCCATTGAATATTCCACAGGTAAATATCTACTTACATACCTGATAAAACCAAAGGTAGTTTAAAGAAAAAATGGACCTATAGAAAAAGACGAATATTTACATGCGCATCGAATAGACTAGTCGCCACAAATTTTCTTTTATTAATTTTGGTTTACGATTCAGCTCTACGAAAAGTCAGGTCATTGAGAACTAAATGGGCATTAGCTGTGTTTACCAAAGAAAACCCGATTTTTTTCTACTTTTACTACTTGTACTTGATGTACAATAACAAATAACAGCTATACAAAAGCATGAACAATCTTATATTCCTATATATTTTGTGAAAATAAGGTCAGATCAAGTGTGATATGCACATACAAATAGTAAGGTCGAGTTAATCAATGACAATTAAAAAAAAACATCAAACTTGGGTTTCTCAAGCAATTTTCTCTCAATAATTTGATCTTTTCTTTTTTCTCAAGAATGTAAGAATCTGTATGCCTGTGTATGTCTCATATTTTGTTATTTTAAATCAATCTAAGAAGTAAAAAAGGAAACACAATATATACCCCCGTAACACACCGCTAAATGTTTCTTTAAGTAACAAAACATAAACGTAGAAATATTTACATGTAGGTTCCGTTTTGCAAGAAACGATAATTCCTGGATCTCCTTGACGTCTGCGAGTGAATGAGGAGGCAGTAAAATACAAAATGCTATCCGCAGTTAGATTTGTAATATTTGTTGTAGAAGTGTTAATATCTTCAAATACAAAATAATCCATTACATTGAACATATCATCTTTCATAGTTATATTGTACCCTCGAACAGTACCACTTCCTTGGTACATAGGTGGTGGTGTCCACGTTAGTGTAATTGCGTCAAAACCAATATGAGCACATTGTAAGTTAATTGGTGGTGGTGGATCTGCAAGTAATATCATATTATATATGATTATTATGTATTTGTTTACATACATATTGACATATTTATTGTGCAAGCATATGGTTAATATTTTTCATGAGTGAATACTATTTAGGAGGTTGTTAATTCATCTATTAATATTTAAATGGTTTGTCAGGAGGATGTAGGGGTATGTAAGCATCCATGTTAAAATGTTTGAATTAATGTGTTATATTAAAAAAAATATTTCCAAACATTTCATATCAAATAATTCAAATACAGTTTTTTACCCACCATTGATATGAAAACAGTTTCTTGAAAGAAATTTTCATAAGATAGTAGTACTGGACTAAGTTTTACAATTAAACATTCAACACACCGTTAAATGGTGTAGAAATTAAATCTATAATGAATTATCAAATCTTCGTTTAACCTTAGTGGAAGACATTTTCAATTATGTACTCACCGAATGGTAAGGTATTAACAATTGCCCGTGGACTTCCATCACCTTGGCCATTATCAGATTCCGCATGTACGATGAAAACATGCTCTGTTCCTTCTGGTAGATTAGTAACGACATATTGCTCCACTGGCGGCTTTACAATTTCCGTAAACTTCTCACCGAGTGTGTTTTTACCATGTATTTGGTAGGCGATGATATTTCCCAACATATCTGGTTTATCCCATCTGAGTGTCACCGAATTTGGAGTGACTCCAAACGCATTTAAAAACGTTGGACTAGGCGGAACTGAAAATTAATATTTAAGAAATTACAGTGAGAATACAGTGATAATAGTCTAGTTTCTGTTTACTTTTGAAGAATTATTTATACTTTGAACTCGATCTATTGCGGGTAGTTGGTTACGTTAATGAATTGTAATAGTAACCAACATCAATTATGGTAAAGAGTTTTATCGTGTAGCTGACCAGCAATATGTATTACATGTATGAGAATAAGTCAGATTTGAAAAGTAGTCTACAGAAAAGGCATACCAATTGAAATCTTTACGATAAAGAACTTCGATCTCGCAAATATTTTCATCTAATCTGAACTGAAACAACATATCATTGAATGTCGTCAATATAAACAATATGCAACTGGAAATAACCGAGGATATATTTCTGTACGTCACGTGATGTGAGTACACAGTATTCCGACAAAACTGAACGGAATGGCGCAACTAAGATAACTCTTGAATCCTTAGTATAATTAGAATAAGTTTCCTTTTCATATATTGAAATGTTTTATTGACCCCGAACAAACCCGGTCCATGGGGGTTGGGATTGTTATTAGATCTTTCTGCATCGTGTAGCTGAATGAATATTTGTTATTTCTCTGCTGTTTTGTTTCTGTTGTATTGACAATTAAGAATGGATCATACGATAACATTTGTTCTATTTCAAGCGAATAATGCTAAAAATGTAAGAATGTAAAAAATGTAAGCACTACACATACATATGTATTTATAGCAATATTGATGTTAACAGTGGCACCTAAAGATTCCCATTTGTTCTTCCAATTCAGACAAAGATTAAATCAAATGTCTTAAATCAATCTTAAAGACATGCATGCTCGGAACCCAGTATACCTGATTGTTAGCTAGAAAACAAAAAACCCTGAAATCAACACTTACCCTGATCATATGTTTTTACACCTATTGGCGCACTTTGCTTTTCTCTACTTGGACCTGCCAGTGTTGATACAGTGATCCTAAAGTGTGTGTTCGGCATGAGGTCTGTTATGGACGCACTTGTCTGAGTTTTATCACAAATGCTAAAAGAGACTTTCTGGGCAATCGGATTACCATAAGAATCCATAGGAAGGAAATGAACTCGGAACTGCATGTTTTCGGGTTCCGGCTTTGGTGGTAACCATCCCACATTGATTGTGGACAATTTCCCAACAGTTACTGTGGTAACGGTGACATTTTCGGGCGCAATAGGCACTGAAAAACAAAATGAAATACATTTAAAAGAATTAGAAAAAATATTCAAGCTAGGATCTGATGTTTGACTGCAAATTGTTTGAAACTGTTCTGGCGCAAAGCGCTCGACATATGAAGTGAAAGTCACGGGTTTTTCAGATGAGCAAGGTCACGTGTCACGGTAGTCTCACGGTGTGAGTCGTAAAAGAACCATCACTGCGTTGGCGTCAGCCCATAGCACTACCCAAAACTTGTGGCACTTGTGGCCGGTCATATCTCCATATAAGTAAAACTATTGGCGGGATGTAAAACAACAAAACTACATTGCACGTATATTGTAAGATGCCAATACAATAGTGTTCTTGATCATGTGGTATAATTAATATGACGTCAACAGAATGGTGTTGATACATTTGAATTTTATTTGCCTTGTTTCTCTTATTTCGTGAATCAAATATCAATAGTAAAATAAACGTTGAAAATATTATTTGACACGGCACTAGACGGGTCCCAATTTTTCACATTCTTCTCTGGAGTCATTCATACTATCCTATCCACATAATTTTGTGGGCTGAGTATTCGTTGGATTATTATACGGATGGTTCTGTTATTTTTTGTTTATGACAGGTTTTATGTGATGAGCGTTTTATTCTGAACTGGATACTCATGTGATGGGTATGTTGACAAGAAGGAATGACTACTGTCACCAGTGAAATTATAATATATAACCTAAGATTTCATCTCGTTCTGGTCAAGAAAGGGTTCACGAGAATTCACCCCGTGATAGAAGCATATATCTTATATATATTGCATCCACTCTTTCACACGAGTAATAACTATGATTGAAAAATGAATTCTTTTAAGCCCCACATTTTGATTGTTATTTCTGTACCCATTCTTGGCAAAATTTAATGAAATATAAAACAATAGCCTTATTATTACCAATGTCAAGTTTAACATTTCAACTTTACGTCAAGAAAAACGATCATCGTAAAATAATCAAGGTTTGACAGATTTTGAGGTAAATTTGAATAGTAATTATGATATTATAGCATTTCGTGATACGGAACTATTATAAATTTGACAGCCTGACAGTTAAAATAACTAAATATGTACAATCCTCTAAAGTATTAATAATTCACTATTCTGAAAATGATTTATTTAGTTACGAAGGGAACTATTAAGTTTTATATGAAAATCGAATAATGATAATGATGATAATCACCATCATTTAACAACACCAAGAGCAATAATATGACATTAACATCAACAATGGTAATACTAATTGTATAATAATAATAATAATAATAATAATAATAATAATAATAATAACTGCTAGCATGATGGCGTGATGATTTGTTAAGAACGACAAACGGTTGTTTAGAAAAGCGTCTGACAAGAAGAAGAAGATGAAGAAGAAGAAAAAGAAGAAGAAGACATCCTGCTTAATTGTTCTATTTCCGTAATGGATCTACGTATCCCTTGAACATTGATACATTACTGTTTACATGGAAACTGTAACAATTCTTTTCTGTTGCTGTTTGCTTGTTGTTTTCGGCCCACAGATATCGTTCATTCATAACACGTAAAGGTTAACATCTAAAGGTGAGATGCCAAAATATTTCAAATGTGCAATGGACAAAGTCCTTTATGCATACCTGGATATTGATTTGATGTCTCTCATCCGTAAAATTTGTTATTGTTACTTACTTGCATTATGCCCAGCGCTTGGTGACAGAAAAGTCATTACCTTTTGGTCCTTTTTGTAATCCAGTATCTAAGATCGGCTGGTTCAAACTTATAACATTCCATGAATTCACACGATACGCACATCTGATATATTTATAACATTATTTTTACCTTCTTTCTCTATTTTCTTTTCATATATTCTAGGTTTAACCTTTGATAAGATTTCTTATGTGTTTATTCAACTTTTTAAAATAAATTTCTAAACTACATTTACATTTGTCCGAGGAATATCTATAGTCCATTTAGGTCATACTCTTTCCATAACCATCAAGTTTTATACATTGGGTTTCTGCTAGTGCATCGCGATTTGAACCATGAAATCTCCCACTTCTGATCAGCACTGGTTCCAGTCCCCTAAGCTAATTTTGTGAGAAAGTTTGCCAGTTAACTTGCGGAAGGTCGGTGGTCTCTTCCGGGGTCTGTGCTTCACCTTAAAAAACTGGCCGCCACCATATAACTGAAAAATTGTTGAGTGTGGCGTAAAACACTATTCAAAATCAAAAATGGAATCGTCCGATTTCCATAGTTTTATTAAGTGTTACAAATTATGTAGAATTAACAAAAGGTCAATATAGGAACACAAAATTTTATGTGGGTCTGACTGCATTACAAATTAAGAAAATTAAAATGTTGGTAATTCTACAAATTTCAAACTAGAGATAATGGATTTTGCAGCGCTTTATTAAAAAGAAGTATCCTGGAAATATCTGAGTACTAAATCACTGCAGATCTTGCGCAGGTCAAATGTCATCATTCGACCAGGACAATTCCAACTATGAAGTAACCTGTGGTCACGTGATTTATTTTCAGGAAATAAAAGTCCCATGAGCAGATATTGCAAGAAAATTTATTAACACCTGTCGGTTATGTCAATAGTGATATGGTGTTCGTGGGTCAAAGGTGAATTCGTATGGTAAAAACGTGCACATTGATTAGTGTTTCTGTCAAAGCTGTAGGTAAGTTGACATGAAGACTTTGCAAAGATAAAGTGGAGACAGAATACCTTCGTGAAAGTTTAACTAAGTAATACATAATTATAAAGGACGTATTTGCTGAAATGAGAAAAACCCGCTGACTGTTAAGATAATGATTTATGTTACATAAAGATTCGCTTCAGAATTTTAATTAAACTAGAATTAAACAAACCAAAAGCCAATTTGAAAAGTCAATTTCCTGGTACACAATATTAATATAGTTCTTATCAGTTGATTGATTGCCTAATAAATCAATATCTTTAATGAATGATGTATGATAGCAGGTAAAATACTTGAAGATCGATTCTTATTAACTCTAGGGATACCTATGTTAATTTACCGACAGTCGTTTCTACCACCTTGGAGAGGTGTGTCTACCATTTTGCCAAGTCAGAATTTCTCTGGCCACACCCTAGGGTGTAGACAAGTTTCACGTGCTGTGACGTCACAATATAATTTTATGATGTAGAGTTTCCATGTAATGAGTGCATTAAAGGCTGCGTCAGATTTTTCACGTATATTCTTTAGCATGGCACAAAATAGTCTGAAAGTCCAACCCGGGTGAAGACCTCGGACTGGACAATCATATTCTTACCCCTCGGGTGAAGATGTCCTTATACGCGCATCACATCCATGTAAGATTCTATAAATCTTTATAATCTTAGCTGGTATGAATATATATTCAAATCTCATTCAAGATCAAGAAGCAATCTGTTCCCAAAATTCCATTTCTTGACAATTACGCTTATTTCCAATTTTTTATCGATCCTTATCACCATCAGCTACAAATTCTGAACCCAATTTTATGGTTAATAAGCTTGATATATTGAAGCCTGAAAATTTGCCTTCAGTCCAATATATTCTTGTGGTCCTACTCCAAGATATTTTCTTTGCTCCATACTTACTATTATTGTTATTATTATATTATTATCATTTTTTGGTATCATACATCTCACGATTATTTTTGATAATGTAAATTCTAAATTATCTGATGAAACAAATCTTTTTTCCCTAGTGATTTGAGATATTTCTCTCATTCCGCCTAAGATGGTCTATTTTACCCGCCTAAGATGGTCTTTTCCCGGGTAAATTGGAACTAGATTTTGTCAACCGCCATTAAATACTAGCCGCCAGCGTATAACAGAATAATTGCTTAGTGGTGGCTATGATACACAAGTATGTCAAAGAAACGGTTACACAAAGTAAAAGTAACAGTATATGTTAAAAAATCAAGGACTAGGGTTATCGAAATATGAATCTTTTGATTATGACCACAGAATATTTTGGTCTGCATCTAAATATCGACTTACGCAGGACGTCAGCGGTCGGCCATTATATACAATATTATACAACCTGATCCCACTACTGAATTTTTAAAAAGTCTAATAATAATAATAATAATAATAATAATAACCTGATAAATATGATAGTAATGCCAATAATGAGATAATTAATTGTAATAATATATTGAATCATGAACGAGAATTAATGTCTTTTTTCTTTATAGTGTACACTTAAATAGATTGTAGAATGTGGTCAACAATTGCTTGAAGCAGAACAACAATTACATAGCGATCATTTGACAATGAATAAAAATTATGATAAACATACAACCATGATAAACAGTTAATAAACATATTACAAGGATAAACATATCAAGTTCAAAACTTTAGGTTTTTTTTTAATTTTTTTTTATTTGGTTTTTTTGTTTTTTGTTTTTTTTTTGTTTTATCTTTGATTTTTTTGTTTTTTTGTTTTTGTTTTTTTTAATTTTTTAATTTTTTAATTTTTTTTTTTGTGACACATGTCTTTTTATAAAAACGAAAGCTAAATGGGTCGGGATCGAGATAGCGGTCTTTATTAAAACGTTATATTAACTTGTTCTATCTAGATGTTTGTGACACTGGGGTATATTGATATCAGTTGAAAGCATTAAAAGGAATAGTGTTTTAACAATAAATACTTTTTATATTAAAAATATTTTCTCAAGTGAAGATGCCGATATTTTTTTCAAAAATGGCGTACATCTTATAGATTGTATATGAAACCATAATATTGGGGGAATGATGAAACACAATAAACCACAGGTAGGCCTAAATACAACGTAAACGTTTAGTAAATATCACGTAGTGTGTAGTAATTTCCTTTTCCAAAACTCATTTCTGAAAAGTGGAAATTAACAACCTGCATTAAATGATGTCATGTGCTAGCCAAGCATAGTCGACTCAAAGAAGAAAGTGCTTGTATTGACGCTTACGTCGTATGTGGTTAGTTACATTAAAGAAAACCGTCATGGCGGATAATAAAAAGAGTCAAAAGTGACCGCTGTCCACCTACATATTGATTTAATTGTTCGGTACGTCGCCATTAACTGAGTGTATAAATTACATGGAGAAAAAATGCAAGATTATATACTCTGCAAAAATTGTGAATGTTACCATGTTGAAATGTTAAGTTAGCTGTTAGTATGTGTATGATAATGTATTCTCCCATCTGGACTATACTGATCTCATTTTTAAAATCAATTCTGGAAATCTTTATCTGGGACCGTTGATCTAGAACCTGTTGTATCCCTACGCGCATTGCCTACATTGTTTGTAAATATTGCGTTATTAAGAGTATTTTCATGTTGGAAGTGTACATTGTTACACTGGTGTTTGAAAGGAAATAAATAAAATGTCTATTACGGGTTTATTCCCATTTGATGCGGATTGCCACATGGTGAGTGATGCGGCTACTTACACGGGTCAAATCCATTTTTACGTCCACAAACGCGATTTCAAATTTTCTTGGTGTGAGAAGAAGAATCAATCACCACATTTGATTGTCAGAATGGGAAAAATATTAGTCTAGCTAAAGCATAGTTGATCCACCCACCCTTGAACTATTTCAATCTGTAACGTAACGTGGAGCTAGATTATATGAATTCGAATCGTCCTCAACTGGACACTGAACCGACTGTCAAAGGATTAAGCAATCTTTTAATGGAGACGAATATCACCGATAGTTTGGTAACTTTGGGCTCGGGGCCTGGCACCATAAAACTTTAGAATTACTTAAATCAAAAACATTTACTCAACTCGGGCTTATTCTGAAATCTGTTTGGCTGAGCAGGCCAAGTTGAGAATATTTTCAAACCTGTGTAAGTATTCAGGTTAATTTTATGGTCCTGAGCTCAAGTCTCGAAGCTTCGGGAATGTCGGCTGAAGACGTGATATCTACTCTATCAGTTCCCGCTTATATATCAACATAAACCGTATCACGAGTGTCCCATTGTTAACGGTGGCGCAACATGTTGTCCTAATACGACATTTGTCACTTCTTGTGTTTATGGTTCGGTCCAAGGATTCGATAAAGCTATCCTCTAATGACCCTGGAGCTGGAGTCCTTAATAACCCCTATGTCTGAAGAAAAACCAAAAAGTTTAGCTTGTTTATCAGGTATTTTCCCCCCAAAAAATTATGAAATGTAAGTATTTACAATTGATTCCGGCGTTTCACACCCTGTGATTTTGATTGATATAGAGCTTGGGGTATTCTGTCACTCATAGCTACAATAATATGATACCAAATGTTCCGGTCAAATAGAAATCCTTTTATTAATATATTTATGTATAATCATACAATTATAGTACAGAGTTCAATATACCAATGTAATACGTAACGTGATGTTGCACTGCCAATTTGCATTAAGATATTCCGCCGGAACTACTTTTCTAAATGGAATTCCATTCTCCCAAAATATTTGATGACGATGTTAAAAGTGGAATGGATTATAAATATACGTACACAATAAAATAAATAAGGGAAATGTAATAAAAACCAAACCAAACAAATGTTTCTGTCCGTATCATCACACTGCACTTAATTGGTGTAAAGTCTCAACGCGAGAGTAGAATCCTTCCGCTACAATAATCACTTGCAGTCTGATGATACAAATAGAAACATGTGTTTAACTATCTACTTAAATGCGATTTTAATGTGGATTTTAACAAACCGTGCGACATGATGCACATTGGTTTGCGTTCGCTTCTGTATATTCTTAATTTGAATTGATTGTGTATTTTCCATCGTCCATATTAAGATGTGATCATGAATAGCCTATATCTACTAAGACAAGGCTTTTTATGTACTTAAGCTCACACGCCTATATAGAACGGTGCGTTCTATATAGGCGTGTGAGATTATGTACATAAATCGTTTGTTTGTTTGTTTATTGTTGTTTAACGTCCCACTCAAGAATCTTTCACTCATACGGAGACGTCAGTGAGTGTTCTTTAACGTGCCGACACCAACTGCGACACGGGACCTGTCTCATCCAAAGGACAGGAAACCAACCTGTCGCCGACTGGACTCGAACTCACGACCTCACAATCAAGAGTCGAGCGCGATACCGACTGAGCCAGGCCGGCTCACATAAATCGTAGACGAACAATTTCTAGAATACCCAAGGTAGGTGTTTAACCAAGGGGAATCAGAACTCCAATGGCATAATTCATATGGCTTTGATCTGAATAATTTCTCTCAAAGGTAATTGTGTATTTAGTGAACAAAAATCAAAGCAGGACAAAATAGAACAGTAACGAAAACAACTTGAACACATGCACAGCAATTCTCAAATTAAGTTATACTAAGATAATTCTTACTTAACCCCGCACGTTTTGGTCATGTAATGTGAATTTCAATGACATCTGCGTTGTGAACACGTCTCTTCACGTTTTCAAAGCGCGTAATAAAAAACAAAAAGATTTCGCTCAACTGTAGTCACGACCATCCTTATCAGTAGGCAAGCAAGTCGTATCGACCAAAGGCCAAAAATATAATATCTAAAGTTAAATAAAATAGCAATAACAAAAACGACAACAACAAAAATACTGGAAGTGATGACGTCATTTATGGCCGTCGAATAATAGACACAGAATCCTAACTTCAAACTTGTACATCAATGTGACGCTGTATTATATGAGTAAGACATCACCGCAGAAATTCGGGAGATGATTAGTGCTCGTTGATTTTGAAAAAAGATTCCAAGGTAAAGGTAAAAACAAATGGAAATACAGTTGATAGTAATATATATATATATATATATATATATATATATATATATATATATATATATATATATATATATATATATATATATATATATATATATATATACGTATAAAGCTAATAGATGTATCTATGTAAATACATGTACCTATCTATGATCTGTTATGTTGTAAATTGTTAATTTACTGGGTGGGTGTTGATACAGAATTTACAAAAATTTTGTATTAAGGAGCCCACATCTAGCCAGTAAATTCAAATTTTACAACATGACATATCTATCTAGATCTATGTATGTATGCATGGATCTATTAATCTAATTTAACTCAGTGGCATCTATCTATCTATCTATACATAGGACACACACACACACACAGATATATATATATATATATATATATATATATATATATATATATATATATATATATATATATATATATATACATACATACATACATACATACATGCTACACCCTTATAGTTTTCGCTGAGCTCATCTGTGTAAAATAATGCTTATATACGAATTATAATAATTTAACCAAACTACGTGACCTGGTAAATGTGTTTGAATATAAGTAATTTATATAAGTAGCCTATATGATTTATACCATTACAAATGTTATGTGGGGTAATCCTAGGTCAACTACGCAATATGTCACATGCGGTATTATACGACAGGATCAAACGTTTCGGAGATGCATTTACGGAGTTGAGAGTTAAGTCATCATTTATTATTAGATAATAGAAAGCGTGTTACGTCCATCACGTTTTGTACTCCGAATTTGCCCTTGAGTTAGATATGTCAGTCATGCGCAGTTATTCAAGTCATTGTTTTAGGATTTAGGGTCAGTTCTATATATACAAAATACACGCGGACAAAGCTGTGTAAAATTATATATTTATATATACAATGTGTATATAAAAGCGAATGCAAGATTTAAGGTTAGAGGGAGCGTTTTCTTTTTAAATCCTAACAGTGCCCTAGGATGCAGATCGGGAAATTGTTTAACTGGGTTGGGGTGGTGTTTGAGAGTCACATAATACAAAATACTAAATTGTCATACAACACATGGCCCACTGAACATATGTTTAAATTGCTGGATAAACTGTGAAGCAATAATCCACTTGAAACTATGGGGACACGCGCCTTTTTAGAAATTAAGCTTCCAGAGTGGATTTAATTTAAAGTGTCACATTGGTTATTCAAATCAAAAGGGGTTGTTTTCGCAGCAAACGACTATGTTTCCCTGGAAATGGTTCAATTTTACTAGCCCTAAGAGGTCATTCTGAAGCTATCAGAAACTACAACATGCGTTTTTCTTCAAAAGTAATACATCGACAGACTAAAAAAAAGAAAGGAAATTATGCAAACATAAGCCAGGTAAGAAACAAAATGCAAGGTGGGTCCCAGGTATGCCGCGTACGCCGGTGATTTCTTATTATTACAAGTCTTGTTGAATATCAATTGGAAATTCAACAGACATAAGCAGAATGAAGTCTGGTTCAGGTGCATACTACGTAGAAGATTTGGGAATTTTACAAGATACAAATACTAGAGGATGCAGGGTATGCGCCCAGAAAATAAAAAAAATGTAAAAGTCCCGAGACGCCATTTTCTAGCTTCTAGACGCTACATTAGAAGTTGTTTGTCGTTTCAAAGGTGTCACATTGACAGATCGATTAACACCCACCCAGAAAGTGATTTTTAGGGACCGAATGCTAGGGGGTTCAGGGGTATGCTTCCCAATTTTGGTAATTTAAAACCTTGAAGCCAAAAGAGACATTTTCTAGATTTTTGACGCACATTCAGATAGGTTCTTCTGGGATCCAAGTATGTTCCTTAGGAAAATTTATTCAGTTTTAAAGCTCGGATAGGTCATTATATAGCTTCCAGACATTTAATTGGAAACCATCTTTCAGATCTTAAACGCATTGTTTTGACAGACTGGTTCATTCTCCATGAATTCAGGACACAGATGAACCACAATACCTGGCCCCGAGGTATTTCAGAACATCTTCTCCTTAGTTCCCATGTAGTGATTTATAGGACCCACTTATCACTCTTCCGTGTTTCGTAAATTCTGGTGGATGTAAACCGATTCTACAACACATCAACTTAATGCACTGAATGCAAATAATTTGGTTAAAATTGAACATTTGAGGATTTTACATGAGCCCTTTCCTGTTTTTCAAGATATCGGTTATGTGTCTTAGTACAAGGGGGTTACTGAATCTGCTTTGACTAAACTTATAATCACTACAGCGGGTGAGGGTAAGAGAAGTCGATAATGATATACTAAAGAGAAGTCGATGATGATATACTAAAGAAACTGCGGAAGTATATTCCTAAGGGAGATCAATTAACGTGCTGGTTCCGGTGAGGCGACGAATGTGCATTCCTTTTTTTATAATATGGGCCAAACTCTACGTACTGAAATACCGCAACGACTCAGCTGGCTCTAGAAATAACTGATAGAAGGCGAGGATTCGAATCATGGTCGTACTGTGTTACGTGCCACCAAGTAACCTTAACTAATAGACCTTTTTCGAGATGTTCCATTCAATTTCATTCTGTTGAAATATGGTGCATTTAGATCACGTGACTTTATCAGAAAGACTGACATGACCACTTCCGGTTTCGTAACATCCACATTGACAACAGTCATTGATATCTTATTTCAGTTAAGTTTAAATGAATGTTCGATCTTTTAGAGATGACAAGTATTATCACTTTCCTGTAGATTGCTTTTCAAATCTAACATCTATCATTGCATGATGGGGCCTACCGATTTTCCAGGTCGTAAACATGTATATATAAAAATAGCTTCACTGGAAGTGTTGTTGTCCGACATATAATAATATAGTGTAATATAATACACATTAAATTGTTTGATAGTATATATTATGTTTTAGTTAATTTTTACTCAATACATTTAAGTTCACGCTAGGTGCTACGCTTTCTATTGGTTTTAAAAAGATATTGAGGTGATTACTAATTGAGTTTGAAATATGCCGTGCTTTCTATATGCTTGCCATTGCCACCAGATTCTGGTTAACCATGATTTTTGAGACTTGTTTGGCATGCAACAAAGAACTAACAAAGGTAAACTTTTCGGAAGATTAAAAAGTCTGAATGGTCTTTTTTGCCTGCATGATACTGAATGTAGGCCTATATCAATCTTTCAGTTGTCAAATATATCAAGAATGAGCAGGCACATGAGTATGGTCCTTGTCCCTCACAAATCACCAACCCCCCCTCCGCGTTCGAATAACACATATTCTAGTATTTTATAAATCGAGCTACTCGAGTCTTTTATACTCTGCTCATTAACGAAATCGGGCACGGCAAGCACACTGGAAAAATTACAGCTCCGGAAACTACATTTTCCCTGAAGTTTTACGTCACACTAAAATATTATATTAGAGAAAAAAAATGTTACCCTCCCCCCACCCTCCAAGAAAAAAATAATAAAACAAACCAAAATGCGTTTCTACGGTGAACTGGTGTACTTCTTTAAAACTGAGATAATCAGTTTGTTAGTTCCAAATACAAGGGCAAGTCAATGTGCGTACCTAATATCCAGTCACAGTGAACATAGATCCTCGTGCATGGTGATAAAAGTAAATATAATGAAATGACTTCTCGTGGATTACCTCGCTTTGACCTCTTTTAATATTGTCGCCTTACATATCCGCAATATCATTCAAAATCATGTAACATGTTTTCTCGGAATTTCAAAATTTACAATTTCGTTATGACCCATTTAGTGTATCGTTTCGAAGTAATCCCTCCAACAAAATTATTTTCATCATTATCATATATTGTATAATCCTCTGACGATTATATTTTAATAAACTTTAAATCATTGACTGTGTAAGTGAATCAAAACGAATCGACCCTTCACAATAGTATGAAATCACCAAACGGATAATCTACACAGTTCGCTATTTTTTTAAACTCACAAATAGTCCCTGGATATTTTTCTCGTCCGTACAACCTTTCCCGAATATTCTTATCTTCACCTTAATTCACCTTCTTTTCCAATGTTTTAAATCTACAAACTTATGGTGATGAACAACTTAAACATGCTAGTATCATGTTGTAAATTTTGTATTTAGCTACACCCACCCAGAGTCATGTTGTAAATTTTGCATTTACACCCACCCAGTGTCATGTTGTAAAATTTGTATTTACACCCACCCAGTGTCATGTAATTTTTTTTATTTACACCCACCCAGAGTGTCATGTTGTAAATTTTGTATTTACACCCACCCAGTGTCATGTTGTAAAATTTGTATTTTCACCCACCCAGAGTGTCATGTTGTAAATTTTGTATTTACACCCACCCATTGTCATCTTGTAAAATTTGTATTTACACCCACCCAGAGTGACATGTTGTAAATTTTGAATTTACTGGCTGGATGAAAATACATAATTTACATTGTGACGACTATGGCAATAGGATACAGATCAGTCCAAAGAAATAAATAAACAATCCACATTGAACGTTGGTTATACCGTAAGATAATAGTAGCACTATATTCTTCAAGGTAACGAAACTGACCTTCATTAAAAATAAATCCATAAATGTGAGCAATGAAGAGAGAGAGAGAGAGAGAGAGAGAGAGAGAGAGAGAGAGAGAGAGAGAGAGAGAGAGAGAGAGAGAGAGAGAGAGAGAGAGAGCAATTCGTTATGTAGTTTTGACCGTTTTGGTGAAGTACTGTACAAGCAATACCGGCATGCTGTCATACAAGACACATTCTAGTGATTGATGTTATAATTATTGCTATAATTGAGCTTTCTATGTTTGCCTCGTGTTCTTGTATACTCTTATTACTGAACGAATGCTTGTACTAAGCTATAAGCGGACATCTATATCATGTACTTAGTCGTAGGGTAAGCCAATTGAGCATCTTTATACACGTCGTGTTGATAAGCCATGGAGGGTAAAGAAACTCTTACGAACATTTTGGGTGACAAAATTCATCATCTTCAAAGTCGATTTCAAATCTTCTTTTTAAAAAAATCAATACGTATTCAAGAGATTTGTTTAAATTGACTAATGAAGAAAAAAATGTTATCCTACTTTCATACAATAGCCATGGTAAACAGAATTCTATACTCCATAATTCTTATGTAGACTTAACTGCTACTGCAGTAACATGGATGATGTGACTTTCGGAAGCCGTTTTTTTCTACCCGATGTAGCTTTTAGCGCAAAAAGTATAAAGTAATAGCCCCGTATCATAAAACCCGCAAACTGAATTTGAATTTGAAAGCACATATGTTGATGTATTGAATGATTGGACAGGTCCTATAAGTTGATAGATTGATATGCGCTTTATTCACTGAAATTTGACTCTGCGTAATTATGAAAACTCAAAAACTTACACTGTGGTGAACCTGGACAGATCCTTAAATCCGATACCAGTCTGTTAACGGTAGATGACATCTCTCTTAGCCTATTTTCCACGTCCGTCGTGAATGCGTTTTGTGTAATGGTCAGTGTGCCCTGGCCAGTTACATTGGGAGCGTGCGGCTGGTATTTCATTTTCTCCGCGTAGACCATATTTTGTAACGCTCTTGTATTATCCAACAAATTCTGAATTTCATTTTCAATTCCGAAAAAATTATAACCTTGGCCATGGGATAACGAAATTATAGATAAACAAATCACTAAGAATAAATTCCACATCCTGGAAAGATAGTTTATATTACTCCAAAGACATAAGTGTTTACCCACAGCAGTTTCCGTCGTTCGAATGATAAGCAACTACCACGAAGAAAAAAAAATAAATTTCTTAAGTCCTTAACTTTCCAACGTCTGTAATTCCTTATGTTGCTTTTCTGTTAAGTTGTAAAATATATGTCTCTCTCCAATGTGACGTATATCTCTCTCACTATTTCGTATTCCACTTGCCTTTGTCGCCCGAGGCAAGCGGTTAATAAAAAGCCCATAGAAATAGTAATGTCAAAAGTTATTACACAGAGGTTTGGTACGAGAATTGACAGGTACAGTTAAGGAAATATATGTATACATTTAGAAAAATGATAACTTGTTTCATTGTCTCCCTTTCGACAAAGAATGTATAGTTCTCCTCCAATATGAAGAAAAAAACTAATATGTTTGTGTCGAAATTGGTCTAAATATTAATTTTTGAATATAACAATGAATATGTCTATAGGTAAATCATGAAGGAAAAGCGAAAAAGAATATGACAGTCAATTTGTCTTTCTACAAAGCAAATGCCGATGCAGGAAAATATACGTAACATAATAATAATAATAATAATAATAATAATAAATAAAGATGAGCTTTTTAGTCAAAAATTGGTCATCAGACCAAACCTTGAGCTAAAACTTTGTCCACAGCTTCCAGTGCGTAACAGAGCACATTCTAAAAGCTATATATATATATATATATATATATATATATTATATATATATATATATATATATATATATATATATATATATATCTATATCTATATATATATATATATAGATATAGATATATATATATATATATATATATATATATATATATACATCTAATGTATTTCCTATAACACTTTCACACACACAAATTTATATAACTTTGGAAAAATACAATATGTATGATAAAGCTGAAAATTATTGTGAAAGGAGGGTGAAAGTGGATGTATCAGTCTTGTTTCGTCTTATATATATGTTATAAAAAGGTAACCAACAATGGGTAAATTGCATGTGCCAGTGCCAAACTTTACATGTGCATTAATAGTTTAATAAAACTGGGCACTCGGTAAGGAGATGATCCTAGAGCAACCCAACTCTAGCACCACCTTGTGTTATTCATTGTCTGGATACCAATACATACACATATATATGTGTGCGTGTGTGTGTGTGTGTGTGTGTATGTGTGTGTGTGTGTGTGTTCTTCCGCATATTTCTTTTAAGTAACCAGTTAGCTTATAAATATTCTATAGTTTTGAAATATAAAGTTGAAATTGAAGTCGCGACCTTGACCTTTGATCCGATATTTCTTATAAGTAGTCTTAATAGTTTAAGAGATATTTAGAATTTAAAATGTCTGTGACCTTGACTGTGAATTATGTGACCCTCAGACTTTTTCAAATAAAATAATAATAATAATAATAATAATAATAATGATCATAATAATAATGATAATAATAATAATAGTAATGCTAGTACTACTATAACTACTACTACTACTACTACGACTACTACTACTACTTCTACAATGATGATGATAATGATGATGATGATGATGATGATGATGGTGATGATAAAACATGGTGATGACATCGACGATGATAATTATGATGTCAGGATTGTTTTTGATACTTTGGTTGTGATACTGATTCCTTTTCATTAACCATGTCATACCTAATTAATGAAAAGGCTTCAATTACATGATATGATATGAGCCTTGAGTAGATTTACAGTGAAGGATATTGTCGTTAATAATATTTATAAATATATCAAAGTTTAAGATTTTGACAGAATACATCGCTTGGCATGTTGTCTTGGTTACATTAATTAGCTGTAATCCTTTGTTTTATTTGTGTTTTCTGAATAATCCAACTTACGTTTGTGACTCTCCTTCCAATGTTTAAAATTAGAGTATTTTCGTATTGACGACATAGTAAAAATCGCCTGTGTACGAGGTAAATACTTCTCACTACCGATGTTTTCTACTGTATGAAGAGCTCTAACAGGGGAAATAACTCTAATGAAATGATCATTAAAATTTTAAGATTATATTTTTTACGATCGGTCCAAACTCGTAAAATAAGTAAATATTAGCAGCACGTAAAAAATACATGGTACACGGCATCAGCTTTTGGTTTCAGGAGGACTCGAACCTTCGTTGAATAGAGGTGACAGACCTCAGGCTTTAAAGTGCAATGTTCTAACCACTTCAACATATTCATTGCACTGACGTCATTTTAGTTCTGATATTTACTCCTTTTTTTGTCAATACTGATGATTTTAATATCAGCATACCAATAAATTAAACCCATGTAACAAAATGGGTTTAATTCTACGGGTTGTAAGTTTCACGCTTTTTTCCGTCTGAAATGATTGCTGTTTTTGAATTCGCGGATCGAATAATATCAGGTCCTGCGAAGATGAGACCTATTACGTATCTATAAAGTTTTATCAAAAATTTGTTCAATGTGTCTTAAATTAATACATTTATTAACATGAAAACTTAAACACCTGAAAACGTTTTACAGGTTTTACTAAAGGCCTCCCATGAGGCATGCTAGTGTAAATGAATAATATAAACAAACAACATGCATGAACTAATTAAAATGAAAATGACGAGTACCAATTGATAATCGAAAATGATCTAGTCCATCAGAACACGACGAATTAGATGTGCAAATGATCTTAACATGAGAAACAATTGCGAATCCCAAACGGGATAGGACCAGGTGTCCGGAAGGAGTCAGTGTCTTCTGCTGGCATACCACCAATGTCGCAAGCGTTCCATGGAAACCTTTCTAGTTCGATGAACGGGTCAAATTCGATGAAGAGGTCAAGTACTATGAAAAGGTTAAGTTTGGTGAAAAGGTCAAGTTCAGTGAAAAGCACGATTGGCGAAAGGGAGTAATTGTCTGTGGCCGTACTCCAAAATACTATCTAATATTCCTGAGAGGGTGACTTCATAATGTTCATCAAGATCCCTGTATCGACCATACAACTTCTTAAACGACGATGTCAAGCATTCGACAACGTAACCTTGTGTAAGTAGTTTATTGGCGAGCCGCCTCGCTTTCAGAATAAAACAATCATAAGAAAAGCAAGTTGTGAAATTAAAACGCCATAGGCAGGAGAAGATGGAATATTACTACTTAGAAACGGGAAGTTTGTGATATGAAAATTGAAATCGTCGCGTTTGTCATTTAGGGAGGTGTGAAGTCGACCGTCCTTTCCAATCGACAGGAGTAAATCTAGGTAAGAAGCAGATGTGTTGCTCTCTGTCGTCTAATTGATCTCTAGCTCAACAAGATATATCTAATACAAATATATGTACAGTAAACAAACTTATGTTGGAAGATAAATGTCATTTAGATGAAGGTATCACAATTTAACAAATAATGAATCTATCTTTACTATTCATTAACTTGGAGAAACTAATAACATTTTTACTTTCGCATAATAAGTTAAAACATGTTGTCCGTCACCATTTGAAAAATGCAATCACCAAATTCTTCCTTATTACATAAATTGCAGACTTTTCCAGATCCTTCTCTACCGAAAAGAGGCTACCACTTTTAATGGGTAGCCAATGACTACTGTATCTTAATTTACATAGGTTGCGTCTTGGGTTGAATGGTAATACAGTTAAATATTTTTTCATACCAATTTCTACGGTAGCCTATAAGGGTCACTCTGAAAAGAAAAAAAAATATTTAAGTCGTTTTAACGCGTTAATTTTCTTGTTAAAATGCGGTAGTTATCTCGTTAAAACGCGATAGTATCCCGTTAAAACGCGATAGTATCTCGTTAAAACGCGTTTGGATTTTATCTCGTTAAATCGCGATAATTATCTCGTTAAAACGCGATAGTTTTGCACGTCTCGTTAAAACATATCGCGATAGTATCCCGTAAAAACGCGTTATTTATCTCGTTAAAACGCGTTCGTTATCTCGTTAAAACGCGTTAGTTATCTCGTTAAAACGCGTTATTGATCTCGTTAAAACGCGTTAGTTATCTCGTTAAAACGCGTTATTGATCTCGTTAAAACGCGTTAGTTATCTCGTTAAAACGCGTTATTTATCTCGTTAAAACGCGTTAGTTATCTCGTTAAAAACGCGATAGTATCTCGTTAAAACGCGTTATATCTCGTTAAAACGAGTTATAAACAAATATATAGTATACTAAGTGATCTTGGATTTCTTATGCTGCTGTGAACGGGTACTATCGTAGTTAGGGAGTATCGCGCCATTACAAGTATAGTCCCAATAGCCACCAAAAAGTAGAATATACGGAGCACTAGGCGCCCTATTTGCACGTCAGCGTCCGTCACCCCCACATATCCTAACCCCCTCATTCCACTTACTCCCAAATTCACCTATACTCTAGCCATTTAACCCTCAACTTTCCCCTCCACTTTATCGGACACGGACGCGTAAATAGGGCAAATGTATACTACTCGAAATCCAATACGTATCCGCTAATTAATTTCCTCTGCTCTTACGTGGGTGTAAAGCAAATGTCACTTCATCACAAACGTTTAAATGAAAATATAAACAAATTAACTTTTTGTATAAAAATGTAAAAGCCGATATAAACAATACAGGTTTAATTTAAAAAACTACAAATCATTGCAAGAGCGTAGGCCTCTACCACGGAAAATGCAGTTTTGAAAACGAATGTAACATTCAGCGGTTTTTACTAATTTTACTTTACTTTACTTTAGATAAATAACTTTAGAGAAAATTAACGCGTTAAAACGACTTAAATATTGTTTCTTTTCTTTTCAGAGTGACCCTTTTAGGCTTCCGTAAATTTCAGACTTTTAACAGTTAGGTGTGATGAAATGTGGAACTTCCAATTAATCGCTTACACAGATGGTATAATGATAAAACTATATCACAATGTTAGATGAGTTATAATGCATCCCAATCAATTGGTAATTCCAAATATCACCAAAACCACAATCAATGAATATATCTTTTACATAATCAAGTCATTTTGAATTATAAACATCACCACGGTCAAGGATAAATAGGAAATTTGTCCTTTTCACCTGTATCAATACGTTTCAAAAAATCAATTATTCTAGCTTTAATACACACCGACATAGGTATTCTACCAAATTCATGATATACGATACAATTAGTTGTACATTTTTAGATTTTCACTGTAAGTTTACAACATTTTAGATGTAAAGACTTTACATATAATCAATTTTTCACAACCCCAAAAATCAACACCATATCATAGTGTAGGTGTAGCCAAAATACAATTCAATACATATTGACAAGTACAATATTTTTACTCTACGTGATACATACAACATAGCTTTTTAGCCTGTTGTACAAGCCTGCTTTGAAAAGTACACTTTGTAGAAAATGTTATACCAAGATATTGGAATTCGTCAGGAACAGATTACACAAAAATGATTCCAGCCAGCCTGTCTATTATAGGCAAATACAACAACATTTGTTTTGGCAGTATTAAAATATAATAAAAGTTTCCATATTTCACAATATAGATCTAAATACGTTGTGTCCAGGGCAGATTGTAGTTCAGCAGCAGATTCAGAAAAAAAAAAAAAAATAGAATCAACCCTTACCTCGGGATAAGATTCTTGAATGACAAACCCTCGGTAAGCGTCGGGTTTGTCATAAGAATATTACCTTCTGATTGAGATTCCTTTGTCATACCCTCAAGGTAGGGGTTGATTATTTTTGTTTTAAAATACATGACTTTGTAGATCTTCACGTAATCTACATGTCTGTGTAGATCTACGCAGATCTATGTCAAGTCTGACATTAATATATACTGAAGCCAAAGACGTTCTACGTCATGAATTGAATTGTGACGTCATATCGCGTTTACCTAGTTAATGCCCTTGGGATTGACAAAGAACTCTTTCCCCGTAAAAATAGGGGGGGGGGGATTCTGTGAACCATGGGAGAGTGTCATCAGCATATAATAGCATGTATAGTCTAAATGGCCTTTAGTGGTATCATTATCAAAAAATAAATGTAAAATGTCACATACATCACTTAAATCACTATAAGCACGTGACACACACTCAGTCAGGTCATTTAGGAAAATAGAAAATAAAAGAGATGACTGATATTCACCCTGCCTCATGCAAATTGTTAGAGGCAAAAAATCAGAACAATTGGAACCATCTCTAGCAGATGACTGCATTTGTATACAATTTAGTTTTGTAACATAATTAGCAATCTTCAATCTATACCATTACGTAATAACGTTTGCCCTAATTAAACTCAAATCAACAGCTTTGTAAGAAGGTTTTTAAGAATGTACAGTATACGTTTTTGTTCTAAATAAATCAATAAGGCATTTCAAATTAGCAATAGGATCGACAAATGCCATAACTTGTTTCTAAAACCAGCTTGCTCTTCACATAGTAATCTAAGCCTATCCAAGTACATGTATTTAAATAGCTTTATGTTTTAAGTTTTAGGTAAACAGTTACCAAAGCAACTTTGTATTGCTTCTCCTAGATAATTATCATCATTTGTAGGATCACCTTTCTTTTTTGTAAAAAGGACAGTTGTAACCCTTTGACAATGAATCTGGAATAATATCACTATCAAACAAAATATCTTAAAAAGGCATTAGCATTCCCCCCCAAAACAACATTAAACATTTGATAATTGGGTGAAAGGTCAACATGTGTGAACCAAACTGCTGCCTGAGGCTGAAGACAGAAGGCAACAGTTTAATCAGAGTGTTCGACATAACACATGTTGACAGAAAACTCTGTTTACAAATGTTTTGTTATACCTTTAGTTTTTGCTTCTATACTATTCTATAATTGATTTTTATGAAACGAATCATTCATATTGACATTACAATTGCTTAATAGCGGAAATCGCCGAGTAATTGCCGGAAAGTTCCAGTTAGTAATGAGCTGTGACATAAGCGAGCAACATTTTACGCAAAGCCAGTCATCAATTCGATTTTGTCCGGTCAATATTTATGTGACGTAAACATCTAGAATTTGGACCTTTTCATTGTAAGGGATTATAAGGAATAAAAAGCACAAAAATAACAATGGACCTGACCTAACAATTCCCCCTTTTGCCTAATTTGAATGAAATACAATAACAAAAATAAGGTATAAACACAGGCATAAATATTCTTCAATTCCTATATATTTTGGTAAAACTGGTTAAGAAACACTGATTAACTCACCCTTACAATTAGTATATAAATACAACAATGGACCTGACTTTATTTTCGCAAAATATATAGGAATATAAGATTTGTATGCCTGTGAATAGCTTTTATTTGTTATTGTACATCAAGTACAAGTAGTAAAAGCGGAAAATATCGAAATAATCTCTTTTGGTAATCACAGCTAATGCCCCTTTAGCAAAGATATAAAAAAATTTCAGATACCAAAGTATAAATCAATAGAATGTCCAGGACATAGATACAAATCCGGTAAAATTGGACAAACACGGACCTCTGGAAACCAAGAGGTGGGATCAGGTGCCATGGAGGAGTAAGCATCCCCTGTCGACCGGTCACACCCGCCGTGAGTCCACAGTCAAGTCCAATGAAACACGTGAGGAGTGTATCCTCGTCACAATTGGTACAGACGTCTCAACAACCGCCAACGAAAAGGCAACTCAACATTTCACTTAGTGAAACAGATTAGTCGCAAACAAGTCTGGCAAAAGTGTAGCAGCTACATATTTCAAAAGTTTATTAAGTATTACATCATCACTGCAGAAAGTTTTCAGAAATGTAATTGCAATAATTTTTTCTTGTGCACAGATTGGCTTATTAATAAGAGTAACACCGGAGCGAATAATAAATGTGCACGTTAATACCTTTTACAGACATTTTATATCCATTTGAAAATAAAGGGAACTTTGAACCATGAGTTTTTCACTACTGGTCAGCAGAAATTCGAGCAAATACTTGCAGGAGGTCGATTTTCCCTTCCCAGGTACATTGTAATCGGGTTTCTCCTTCACCTTATAATGAAAACATGTTGAGTGCTTTGTAAAATAAAAATTAAAATCAGAAATAAAAAATGAACATAAAGTAAATGATGGTTGTCAGAAAAACACAGATAGTGTTAAGTTAAAAATGTTTATAGTTCTGTTAGACTTTATAATACACGTTAACAAGTTATATTTCACTTTACCAAAACACTCGGAACCGCTCTACACTAGCATAAAACCATACGACATAGGTCCAAATGGCATTTTACTAATGACAGCATGGCGTCACTGTAGAGAGGTGTGTGACTATGGACTACACAAATACAATAGGTGACGTCACTCCACAAATTCATTTCCTGTTTTGAATAAAACATAGTTGGGACAGAAATTTAGAACTTTTAGAATCTGCTGTATGAATTCACGTGTATTGAAAGCCATATTTTTATATCATTTTTATTCATTCAGTTATTTATGTGGAACTGTTTCGTTTCATAGCATACATTAAGTAGTAATCCGTTACAAAGGTCAACAGTTACGTAAACTGCTGTCTTTTACACAGCGCATAATGACATAAGCGCTCATTACATGCACCGTGTGTCGGATACATACTTATTACCGTTGATTACGTAACCGCATTCCTTGATGGAATAAGTTGCAGACATAAAATAACCACTATGATTTGACTTCTCAAGAAACAAAATTGCATTAAGAGATATAATTTAGTTATAAGATATATTTTCTCGGAAAAGAACATTGATGATTTTAATGTGGGTTCTGACACACTGAAAATTTATATTTCTAACCCTAGATAACGTAAATTCCTATTAATTGATCTAATTAAAACTATGAACATTTTTACTACGATGTAGTAAGTGATCGTCAGTCACGAAGTATTGGAAAGAAATGTCATCTGTAACGCAAACATATAATTTAAAAGGTGAAAGGTTAATTGTATGGACTTCATATATCATTGGTTAATACTACGTAGTTTTTGTATTTTAATCAAAATGAAGTAATGAAATGATAATTTATTTATTTTTAAATGAAAATGCGTTTCAACAGGAAGGCGTGTACCTAAACCTTATACACGAAAGACGTCTATCCTAGGTGAAAAATGCTAACTGCAGCATACTTCTATGCCCGAAATAAGGAATAAAAATCAAATAAATCTTGTACTTAAAATACTGAATTAATGGAATTTAAATACAGTTGTTTTGGAAAATGTGAATTTCTAAAGAGGTACATAACTGGCACATAAAAACTGCCTTGTATAGAATTCCAAGGGTGCAAGTCATCTTGCACATAACGTTTGAGTAATCCCACACATACGGCCCGAGTTGTTCAGAGGCTGAATGGTTCTGAACTCGAGTCATTCATATGGTTCTCTGCACATTTAGAACTGCGACGGCAGTTATTGTTTTGAAATTGTATACTAAGTACTAAACCACTTTAATACAATTAAGAATATCACTGAATACGAAAATACGCACATTTATCATGATTTAAACCTGTAAACATTTTTTTCAGACATGGAATAAATATTGTATTGTAATACGGCAATTCTCTGACGAAATTGCAATGTGCAAGGCTGGGTCAAACACGCAGAAAACCTTGACCATGCATGGTCAACTATATGTTGAAGCTGAAGCAATGTCGGAGAACGTGATCAGTCACATATAATTTTTTCCCCTCAAATTCACAGTATCAAATCCTACGACTTTTCTACTCTTTACACACCAATTTACATGACAAATTAAAAGAGAGACTTTTTAGCATCATAGGCAACTGTTTTTTTTTCACTAAAAGGTGGTACCCGAAAAATCATATCTAATCATTTGTATTCATGATGCTTATTTTTTCCCAACACCACTCTGATTCTACACATAAATACACTGAAGTTGATGTAAAAAAATGCTGGAATTTCTAATAATTTCTAATTTGTAATGTTTGGAGACGAGGTCTTTCAACAAACTGTCGGCATTCCTATGGGAATTTTAAAAGAGTGTTATCTGTTGAGAGAGAGAGAGAGAGAGAGAGAGAGAGAGAGAGAGAGAGAGAGAGAGAGAGAGAGAGAGAGAGAGAGAGAGAGAGAGAGAGAGAGAGAGAGAGAGATATTTTTGTTTCTGTTCTTTTAATTTCTGTTACAACTGATTATACAAAATATTTGAATATATATATTACGATACATGAAAGAAAATGGAATTGATAACACTATCAAATACATTTTAAACGGTATTACGAAAATTAAGAATAAAATTCTACTATTCAGTTTAACGTTCGGTGATTTATTTTGTGGTAATGCCAGCTAAAAAGATTCTTTTAAAATATTTTACATGATTTGATAGAAATTGTCATAATTTACAATAAAACATGTATTTTGATGCAAACATACGAACAATAACAGATATATTTTTACTGGGTGGTATTCTTTAACTTTTATGTTTATATAAACATACTCTTCCATTGCACATAATCCCACCTTTGGATTGCTAGAGGTTCATGTTTGAGCAATATTTACCAGATTTGTATATTATATCCTGGACATACTGAAGATTTATACTTTGGTTTCTGTGATTTTTATATAACAAAAGCTGGAAACTCAAAGGGGATTAGTTGTTTTGAATTTTTTACTTTTACAAACTGTACATGTACTTGATGTAGAATATCAAGTAAGAGCTACACGGGTATAAAACAAATCATATATTGCTATACATTTGGAGTAAATAAGGTCAGGTCAAGTGTGGTATTCATATCAAATAGTAAGGTTAAGTTAATTAATTGGAAGTGAACAAGTGTCAAACCCGTGTTTCTCAAGCAATTTTCACAAGATATATATGAATTTAAACGCTATTATGCCTGTGTATATCTCTTTTTGTTATCGTATATCAATCTAAGTAGTAAAAATGGAAAACATACTTTGAAAAATAAACAAAAACAGAAAATACAGCAAACGCCCCTTTAATGAATTACCATTTCATACAAGAAGAATAAACCAAATCAAGTGTTAAATAAAGGTTTTTCACATTCACTAACTGTATATATCCATTCTGTGATATAGTTTGCAAATACCAATTATAATTTTTGGCGTGATGGAATACAGACCCTCTACACAGACCTAAAAGACACTCTTGTGTACAGGGCCAATCTGTATAGGATATTAAATGCATTTACGTTATTTACGCGGAATTATGATAACAACAACAACAACAAATATGATGATGATGATGATGATGGTGAAGAAGAATAAACATCTGAGAACAGCTGTAGATTTTATACAAACTTCAAAATAATTCCTTTTTGGTTTCAATATATCAGAGTTTGACTCTATATCATGTGATTTTTTTTATGATTTGCCCCTCCTCGTTTACAAAAATATTAGCGGTTACAAATAAAATCCAAGAAATCTAGACTTACGTTATACCAACGCAGTTGAGGTCATTTATGAGCTTATGAATTCCCCATCTTAAAACGTCGGGGTCAGAGGACCTTGACTTCAATTTCAATTGTTAGCGTTTGTCATCAACAGAACAACATATACTCCCTTGATGGGTATTAAATTCAAAACAATGTTATAACAACGCAGTTAGCGTTCGTTAATGAACAAACTCAATCGGGCAACTTTGCGTAGCTCCTTATCGACTCCTCATTGACTTCCATGCCAAGGGTCAAACGTTTTGAGGTAGAACAAAACAGCAAACACTCCCATTTTAGACTTAAGTGCTACATTTGATGGTACATGAACTGCAACTTTTGTAATGAGTAACAATGAACTGCTTGCTAGAGAATTATTACGGCACACGATTTTGAGACTAAAACTACTACTACTATAACTACTACATCTACAACTGCTACTTTTTCTTCTTTCTCCTCTACTACTACTACTACTACTACTACTACTACTACTACTACTACTACTACTACTACTTTTCCTACTATTACTACTAGAGGTAGTACTTCTACTACTACTACTACTGCTATTACTACTACTACTGCTACTACTGCTACTACTACTACTACTACTACTACTATAGGTAGTACTTCTACGACTACTGCTACTACTATTACTACTACTACTACTACTACTACTACTACTACTACTACTACTACTGCTACTACAACCACCACTACTACTACTACTACTACTACTACTACTACTACTAATACTACTACTACTACTACTACTACTACTACTACTACTACTAATACTACAAAAACAACATTAACAAACAACGACACATGTGTTCTTATTGCTTTCATATATCTTACAGATTATATTCGAAAATAATCTTAATCTACTTTTGTTACAAAACATCTGTGTACAATTTTTCTACCTGTGGCACAGTCCAACAATGTACATATTACTATATATACAGCAAGAAGTGACGGGGACAATTAACGTAAGTATCGTTTACGACCCTGACAGTCATAACTCATTGCACTAGCCGTCTTTTATGATATGACCTATCTTTTATGTAGAACAGACTGTGCAGAAAGATGCATCTATATCTCACGTATCTATGCATTTAATGTCACGTATAGGAGTCGAATCAGCAGAATATTTTACATTGATAAACCCGATTTATCTAACTGATTTCGATATGGCGGTAATTAATGAAATGATGTGTGTATATTTAAGGATTGTTTTTCATTTTTTAAAAAGCATGGAGTATATATGCAATGGATTATGGAAAAAAATTCTGTGCAGTGCTGCACATTGAATTTTTACCATGATCCATTGCATATATACTCCATGCTTTTCAAAAATTGAAAAACAATCCCTATATTTATATATATTACCATTTTTCTGTGAATCTGTAGTCAGTTGGGTACGTAATTCATTCTATATAATTGGCTTTGCGGTGGGAGTTTTCCATATGATGTAACAGTTAAACAGCTGTGTGAGACGAGAAGGAGTTCCCCTTTTCTGCCCGGAAATACTAAATGGAATTAAAGTTTATTTTCTTATTTTCATATTATTTTGAAAGAATCTAGTGATATGGAAAATTTTGAATACTTGTCAGATTTGTTTTGAGGTTATTTTAAAATATTCGACTGCTTTGTGCAGGATGGTTAAATGTGTCAGAAGAGAATTGAAAATGCTAATGGCCGCGCCCAAAGCTATGCGGTATAATGTATTTACAACGAATTTGCGTTTGAATTCTGATATATTATTAATGGGATATACCATAGAAAGTTTGAGTGTGACGAGAATAGAGACAGCTAATATTCATTCATGACAACTGAAAGTAGCCATTTTATTTGACATTTTTTACCAATCAGCTGTGAACCATGATGATTGATTCGTTCGTAACTTACGTAAGTATTTCACACGGTCTGATTTCACATAATGCCAGTGACGAATTGTTTCTGACAGGAATATCCGGTGAAGGCCAAAAAAATAATCGACCTGTTTATCACGGTTGCTTGATAAAGGTGCACTAAGCCTAACTCTCTTTTACTGTTCAACAGACTAGTTACTCTTGTAACTACGAAGCGAAGTTTCATTTCTGTGGTCTGTGGTTCTGGTCATAACCTAGGTATATCGCGATATGGGCCTGTAGACTGTATAGTGTGCTACAGATGTTGATCTAGTCTTGTGTTTCCGATTTCTTTCTGTGATTTTTGTTTGTTTTGTGGTAATGTATGGCTTTTAAGATTAAACATGCAAGAAATCTCTTCTTTATTGATTCGTTCTTTACTTGTGTATGCGTTACCTTGCTCATTATACTTGCAATGAAGGGAATTGCAGTCGGTATGTAAATATTCAGTGTTGTATGGCGATTTTGATTGGGAAAAAACTAAGTTAACATTGTCTCTTTTAAGCAAATTTTATTTTTCATGACTTTCAACAGACAACATCTGAAACAGTTCTGATTGTTTGTACTGTGAACTTTGACCTTGTAACCTCCAATTAAAAGGTTTATTACGTAATACGACCAATCAAAGTCTTAAGTTTGATGTCCATTCGGTAAAGGCTTCTTAATGCATTAACAGTTCAACACTTGATAGCACTTGACATGTTTATAGCCATGTAACCTTTTACCTTTTATCCCAAAATCAATAGCAGTCATCTACTAACCATGGCTAATACGTATAACATTTTGACCGCTATCATTAGGTCGACAATTTAAGACCAAAAGATGTGGTTTTTTTTCCAAAACTTCAATGAGTTATATAATGCACAAGCATTATTTTGTACAACTCATTGGACGTTCACTTGAATGACTTTTTAAAATGTTTATTTTAATGATGTCTTCCCCTAGGTTACTTTTTGGAAATCGAAGCGAAAATGTGTATAATCTAAGGTTTTAAAAGGTGAATATATATATATATATATATATTATATATATATATATATATATATATATATATATATATATATATATATATATATATATATATATATATACTGTATACAGGGTTATTTTCGCCCAGTGTTATTTTCGCCCTAATGCACTTACAAACGGTTTCGCCCCGTTTTAATTTCGCCTGGACTTTTATTATTTAAAATAGATAAATTTACCCCTTTTAATTCGCCCAGTTTTGCATTCGCCCACTGACGATGGCGAAAATATATCAGAGGCGAAAATTTCCCTGTATATAGTATATATATATATATATATATATATATATATATATATATATATATATATATATATATATATATATATATATATATATATATATATATATATATATATATATATATATATATGTCTATTCTGAACCTTGGTTATTACGAATTCGTGTCTATTCCGGTGTTGTTAGCCGTTCCCAAATTATTTCCTTATATGTTCAATGTAAAAATATATTGTGTATTCCGTATTCCGCATCTTGTCTATTCCGAATTCAAGTCTAAATGTATGCCCAAAGTGATTAAATATGGAGTAATTACACAGTGTAATACTAATAGATATATCATTGTGGTAAGCCAGTAGGTGCAGACTCTATTTGTACTTTACTAAAAAGTGACAAGTACAAACCCAACACACTATAAGATGTATTTAACCTCTGTACTTATTCATGTTTGGTGCAAATTTAATGATTTTCATGTGTTTTGATGTTTCGTCTTGAGAGTCTTGAGATAAATGTTAACAAACCAAACAATTGATTACAATGAGATAAATGAATTTATCTTTATTCAGCAGAACCAATCAACACAATCTGTTTTGGCGACAATTTGAAGTGCTGTTATCAAACTTGATTAATGTCGTAGTAAGTATTGATAAATGAAACAAGTTACATGATATAAGTTGACGGTTGATGGATAAACATACTACAACTATAACAATAAGAAATTAATTGAATTTTTATCATCATCGTCGAAATTCGACTTGTGTGTCATTTGTCTCTAAACGTCCTACAAAAGTGATTCCGAAAATTAAATGATATTTTGTAATATGTGTAAGAATCATAATTATTCAATTTGCTATTCTGAAATTGTGATAGTTATCAACTGCATTTCCATTTATATATCTATTACAAGTGAAATAGGAATCCCGTGGCCTAGTGCTTAGAGCATCACTTTTTAAACCATGAAGTCTCACTTCTAGAACCTAATTTGACTTTTGTGAGAATGTTTGCCAGTTTACTTGCCAAAGGCCGGTGGACTCTCTACCATGATTTAAAACTGACCAACATCATATAACTGAAAAAGTTGTTGTATATAGCGTAGAACATAAAAATATACAATTAAAATACAATTTGTCACAATAAAATATCGAATTAAAATTTTCTGTTGTTTAATCGAATTGATCTTTACATTGGATATCATGGTTGTTTCGTCCAACACTTGACTGTGGATTCGTTGCGGAAGATGACAGGGAATGCTTACTATTCCATGACACCTGATTCCACCTCTGCATCTTCCGAAGATCTGTGCTTGTCCAATGTTCACCAAATGTGTATACTATCTCTTGGGCAATCTGACGGTTAATACCTTGGTACATTTGCATTTTATATACAAAATGTTCAAAAATCATTTCTTTTTAATTGCCTGTTAATAGTGTTCGTTGAATCGTCCCTATCGATCATGACGTGGATACATTCCTATATTATTTCATTTGAATATAACTGTGGAATCAGGGCGGATATATCCTGTCGACAGGTGTTACTTACTCCTCCATGACACCTGATCCCATCTCTGGATTTTCAGAGGCCCGCGTGTGTCTAAATTTTACCTGATTTGTATATTGTCTCGTCACTTTTCTTTCCATTGATACCTTGGTATCTGTTATTTTATATTGTTATTAAGTGTAACGAAAATTTAAAAGATACTCATCTTTTTATAGAAGTTGCGCATAGACGGATTTTGAAATACATTTGGGTTACTTTTTGGCCTTGTATGAAACCACTTTGGAACTCTATATCTATTTTAAATTCAAGCTCAATTGAAGAAGTCGTCTTGAGCATTTTTATTGGTCCCTTTTTCTCAACCATAACTTTAGTTTGTTTGTTATGTTTACCGTCCCACTCAAGAATCTTTCACTCATATGGAGACGTAACCAAATGCCGGTAAAGGGCTTCTAATTTTGGCCTATGCTCGGCACTTACGGCCATTGAGCAGTGAGAGTTCTTTAATGTGCCAGCACCTACTGTGATACGGGACCTCGGTTTTTAATGTCTCAGTCCGAAGGACAGGAAACCAACCTGCTGCCGGCTGGACACTGACTCACGACCTCACAATCAAGAGTCGAGCTCGCTACCGACTGAGCCAGGCCGGCTCATAGCTTTGGTAATATGTTTGTAATATTTATAACAAATTTTCAAATTATTTTGGCTTTACCATGGCTAAAAACATCCATTTAATTCAATATTTTTCAAGTCGTTTTATGGTGAGTGTTCTTTCCAACCTTATCAGTGTTAGGCTACCACGCTCAAACGAAACGTTATAATGTTAAATTGCGTTGCACAGACAAAAATGTAGAATTATTCATTTATATAACAATCATCTCGCATTTCCTTGTTCATGAAGTCATTAATATGGTATGATTCTAATATGAAAAACCAAAATATAAACAAGTCAACAAACAACAACAAAATTAATGCATTATTCTTCATGATCGTGCGTGATTCCTGAAATCTTAAATTTTAAATGTCATTCTGTGTGCTTTATTTTGACATAAATGTGTCATGATCGTGTTCATCGACAGACATATATTATTTAAATGTATTCAAATGTCCGTTATACTTTGTACGTAATGTAATTTGACTTCTTTATATTGTTTTGCTTTTGTTGGCTGATATGAATTTGAAATATCATTCATAATAAAATTGCTGTCTGAACATACGACATGCAATTATATGGTGTGTGTGTGTGTGTGTGTGTGTGTGTGTGTGTGTGTGTGTGTGTGTGTGTGTGTGTGTGTGTGTGTGTGATTAGGCACATTTTGTAATGCTAATGTATACATTGTGAACACTGAATCAAGAAATGCTCTTTAAACTTGCATTTTCCTTTTTTGTCGCTGATAATTCAATTCCTGTATCTTATTCATAGTGGTAACGTCACCGTCTGTAAACTGGTCCATGCTTTTGTGATAACAGTTTTCGCTTTTCCATTTATGTATGAGAATCCCCAAATCTGATAATGAATTGCTGACAGTGTGTTGGGGTCGTTGATGTCATTTATTTACCTTATTAATATGCATTAAGATGTTTTAAAGATCTTCAAATAATTCCTTTTTTCTCAAATAAGTTTAGTAAACAATTTCCGAGGTTTTGTTCTGATCTGACAAAATGTAAATTATTACATAGCCAGGGTAATTACATTATTTATTGTATAATCTATATAAAGCAACGCACTGAATTTAGTTAAACGCATAGGACAGAGACTTAATTTACCTGACAGAAACATACATATTGAAAATATACAAACGGACAAACAACCAAGTTCAACAGACAAAATATACATAAAAGCATACTAATGCCATTGAATAGATTAAATCATTTAGCAAATACATGTATATCCAGTTCATATCTGTTAACATAGATTGTGTGCAATTTTCAATTGAATTAGTATTTACGAGTAAACATTAATGGAAAGCGTTATAAATACTTTTTTACGTGAATTTTGTTCATGTAGTATAAACTATTTTTATTTTCTGATTGGCAGACATGATAAACGCCTTACATCATATATCAAATATGTTCTGATACTGTCACATGTCATACACGTGCATGGAAATTACAAATTTAGAATCTAAAATCGTGTGACATAAATTAGTAATCAATCCAAAAAAGAATGTATGTATGGGGGGGGGGGGGGGGGGGGGGGGGGGGGGGGGGGGGGGGGGGGGGGGGGGGGGGGGGGGGGGGGGGGGGGATGTATGTATGTATGTATGTATGTATGTATGTATGTATGTATAAAAAGCAGTTATGAGAAACACTAAAAACTGAAAGTACACTAATTATTTAATAATTCATGGGATCTACAAGTTGCTATGAAGAAGTAAATTGTTGACATTACATTATATTGAATTGTAAACGGAGCTCAACTGATGAAATCCAATTGACAGAAACGATAGTCTAGAGCATTATATGGCCAGTTCCTCAATACTATTACTCTGGTGTTATGTTTACAATATTATTCATGTGTTTTCTATGTATTTTACACATTATGTCAGTTTAGTTACTTATTATAATAAATACAGGATAAGAATATCTTTTTTGAAAATCAATACAAATGATCAAACTTTTAGAAGAGCAATAGCAACATCAATAACAAAACACATGTGTCTAACGCCAGCAACAATCATTATGATATAATGAATTTACATATGACTTAACAAATTATGTGGCCCTCATGGACCTCAGTACTACGTTTGCCATTGATACAGACGGTTATATTTAAACATATAAAGATGTCTAACCTTTAAAACTTAATGTGTCATTATTATCATATTAGGTATCCATTCATGAGATTGACTTAGTATTATTCTTTGTTCGTTCATGTGTGGAGCACGATTTATGTTCTATTATCTATGCATTATGGTCTACGGTAAATACGGTTGTACCAATATAGTGTTCTGAGAATATAAATGCCGAACAGATCATGATTAGCATTTTAATTAGATAGTCATCTTTTAAAAGTGGCTTCTCCTATATGAACTAAGGAATAAATTTAGGTTAATGTTGGGCATTGCATGATACCAAATTTTGTTTCGAAATCTAGATATGTTTAAAATTCGGACTCAACTGAAGAAGTTGTATTGATACAATGATCGTCTTTAGCATTTTTAGCTTTTTTGGTTTTGCAATAATAATAATATCCAAAATTCTTGGCTTTTCTATACGTTCTAAGATTTTTTCTACTTATATCTGCTTCAATCACTTCATTTAATATAAGCACAGGCATTGTTTGTACACAAATGTATCATGGAAGCTGTATCACCTACATGTATATTACAAGTAGTAAATTCTGATTTTTTACGAAAATCAAACAGAAGAAATATTGTTAAAATTTAATTCCTTTGTTTTAACTTCGGAACTACACAGTAAAATGTCACTATTGTTTAATTACATTTTAAATATTGAAATATACAAAAAATGTATAGTAATCAATTGTTCAAAAGGGCATAATTATGAAACAGTTAAAAAGCAATAGAAATTGTTAGAAAATTAAAGTTGTGTTTTATTTAAGAATTTATGCATAATTATCCTGCATACAGAACAATACAACTGTCTAATTTTGACATTTTAATGACCGCAAGTGATAAATAACGTCAAGAATGAAAATCACAATATTTTGTAGATCTTGTCGACACGACAATAAGACTAGCATCCATTGTTTATCTTTGCTTCTTTACCACATTTCTAATATATCTATCTATCTATCTATCTATCTATCTATCTATCTATCTATCTGTCTGTCTATCTGTCTGTCTGTCTGTCTGTCTGTCTGTCTGTCTGTCCGTCCGTCCGACCGTCCGTCCGTCCGTCCGTCCGTCCATCCATCCATCCATCCATCCATCTATCTATCTGTCTGCCTGTCAGTCAGTTTGCCATTTCATATAAAGCGCATAACTATATGATGTCAATACAAAAATCATGTCTTTTGCAATGTTTACATTCTGTTAATGACAGATAACAGTTTACATATGTGTTAGCCAATGTTCAAATCATCAGGCAGATACAATTAATAGTAATCGCCCTTATTCACGATATCAGAAAAAAGTACTTGGGACAAAATACTGTTAAAGTTTTCTTAAAGCGCATGAAGTATAACAAAAGAAATGTCATAAATTAACCGAAATTCACATCCAAACAGCAAATTCCACACATATCAATAACTAAACTGATTTCACATTGCAGAATACCGTTTTGTTTCTCTGTGAGAATACATCAATTTTTGTCATGGTAAAACTATAGTGAGTCACTTAATTATTCATGACGTGACAAAATTATTATTCAGAACATTGTTAGATAATTTACGTATTGATAACACAGAAATATACATTATTCACCTCATATAATAAGTGACAACTTCATGTCAAATTTCAAATTGTGACTAGGTTTTACCTTGTTTATTAATCTAAATTTAATATGGGAAGGCTAATTAATAATTTATCGTTCCGTTTCCTTTACGATCATTGACAAATGAACCTATACCCACTCTCTCTCTCTCTCTCTCTCTCTCTCTCTCTCTCTCTCTCTCTCTCTCTCTCTCTCTCTCTCTCTCTCTCTCTCTCTCTCTCTCTCTCTCTCTGTATAGAAATAAATAAGTATTATATACAGTTGTATAATGTATGTGGACAATTAGGAGAGGGATATGTCTTATTTGATGTTATAATTGTCTTTTGTTTTTAATGTTTGAGCTTACATATTAAATGGGAAACATTGTTTTCCAATTGGTCTAATATCTACCATCACTTTATCACTTTACTGCATGAAATATTTTACAAATACGTCTTTTATTTCATAAGATTAGAAGAAAACCGTGATGTATTTGAAGATTTGATACGCAACCGAATTCATGTTCATCCCTTTTTCAGTGAGTTTGCCATTTCCAAACATAAATATCGTCACTTTAACTACATTTCCGATAGAACCACTTGAAATATATGCTTTTCTTAAAAGTTGAATTTCTTAAGAAAATCATGTTTTATTTCGAAGGTGCCCAATGGTTAGAACATCGCACGTTGGACCATGCAGTTGGAGCCCCGCTAGATCCTAAGCTGATTTTTGTGAGAAAGTTTGCCAGTTTACTTGCGAAAGGCTGGTGGTCTCTTCCCGAGTACATTGTAACTGGGTTCTCTCCTCCACCTATAAAAACTGGTCGCCACCATGTAACTGCAAAATTGTTGCGTGTGGTGTAAATCACTAATCAAAATCAAAATTAAAATATTATTCAATGAAAATGAGTATAAAGCCAATACACGAACACACAGATATTAAAAACATTTATTGAGTACAAATTGAGAAATGTGGATTAGATATGTTTGTTTACGTCCACAATGTTCGACTACCAACAGATACGTACAGCGTAACTTGCTTTAAACTCGAGGAGCGCGTGCTTCCTTTTAATGTCGTTTATCGATTGAGATGATTATCATGATGAGTTTTTGAAAACTTTTATGTAGAACTGTGGATTTCAAATTGTTTGTGAAATATAACCGGAAAAAATGACTATTTTGTATTTGATGTGTGGGCCAGCTGTGTGCTATATATATATATAGCCGGTTATATATATAGTCACCTCTAGATCTATGTGGATACTTAGATCTGAATTGGACGGAATGAGCTTTCGAACTCAATGGAAATAAACGTTTCGGTTTGATGAGTATGATCTAAAGATGCGGTAATTTATGAGCTAGGACTATTTCGCACTTGTGATTCGAAATTATCACTATGTCCCGACTGTGTAGACAACATGTCTACCTGACATGACATGAGTCACGATGGTACATGTGGGCCTAATGGTTTATAACTCTCATACAATTGTGTAAATTCTGCTTAATTTAGGAAATTGCAATTAATTATCCCATCCCACAAAAATACACAATTTCCATTACTTAGACATATATATTACATTTTGTAAATGCACTAATTGCTACATATACCCAATGACTTACCATGGACGACCCAAATACGCCAGAAATAGTTCACCGTGTGTTTTATGTCGTGGCTGTAAACGAAAGACACCTACAACTTTATGCAGTGTGTTTTGTATAATATGACGTTTAGATCTGTTTTGTAATCAATGATATATTTTCCTTAGAAATATAATATAAGAGTTCTTTGGTACAGAGTAAAATATTAGAAAAAAGGTTTTGAAAACATCACATTTTTGCGTAAACTTGCGAAAGCGCTCACGGAATAAAGCAAGTTTACGCAAAAATGTGATGTTTTCAAAACCTTTTTTCTAATTAATATATATATATATATATATATATATATATATATATATATATATATATATATATATATATATATATTATATATATATATATATATATATATATATATATATAGTGTACGATTGTTGCTGACTGCACAATGGCAACACATTATTTTATTCCTATGTTGTTGCTTTCATTAAGCCAAATTCTGTCTCCGAAAGGATTGTGGTCCATTTCACATAATAACAATAGGCTTAATCCATTCCTAAAACTGACTTAAACAAGTCCTGGTTGCTTATTCTGTACTTTATGTCCATGTGTTGGAAGTCTATTGCTTCATATGAGTCAATATCAAAAGTACATAAAGTTTAACTTGAGTAATACGACGCCATTGTTGTACGAGATAAAAATGAATGAATTTGTTTTTCGTTGTGACCCGGTTTCGAAAATTATATTACTTATATTTTTACTTCTCATTGATTTCCAAATTGCCAATCGATTGGTATAAAAACGCATTGAATAATTATTATTGTTGCTTTGGGAGAAAATTCACGTTGGCCTATTGTTGAATAATACAAAGGGCTCCATTACAAAATTTGAAGAATTGTTGTTCTATCATAAAATATATCTTTAAGCTAAAACATATCACTAGTTGAAATGTTTTTGAAACTTGCACTTCAATTGACCTATCGCCAAGTGTCTGATACATGACTGTCCATATGGTTTTTTACGTCATTCGACTGTGATGTCATAATCACATAAGTGTTTGACGGGACATTTAATTGTGATGTCATAATGAAAAAGTGTGCCAAAAGGTGCCGTTTTGGGCATTTGGCGATAGGTCAATTAAAACGCATGGAGGTGAAAAAGAGCCACATCGTCTACGAAATTCGTGAATTACTTATAGAAACTAAAATATAAAGGAACTCATGTAGATAAATTTTCGAAATATAAACTTTTTGACATTTTACGCTGTTGCCAGTCATCAAGTAATGACCTAAATCACATGTGTGTACTAAAATATAAAATTTTGCTTTCACACAGGACAATAAATGAAAGGAAACTTTTGATTGGAAAACCGATTTTGACAAAGATTTATTCCTGATTTAATTTTCATTGTCGACTCACGGCGTTTGTGACCGGTCGCCAAGGTATGTTCACTCCTCCTTGGCACCTGACCCCACCTCTAGATTTGCCGAAAATAGCTGTTTATCTAATGTCTACCAAATGTGTATACTATTTTTGTTAACGGTTGACATGGGATGATTTCACATCCATGGCACCTGATCCTACTACTGGATCCGTGCTCATCTAATGTTCACAAAATGATTACACCTCCATTGTACCTGATTCTACCTCAGAATTTCCTGTAGGTCCGTGTTTGTCCAATGTTTACCATATGTGTAAGTACTTGAAAGTACTAATGGTTAATACTCTGCGTCAATGATGAGAGGAGACAATTCACTAATCGGTAGAGATGATTTTATTATCGCAAAACAACCCATATGTCGGTTGTCAGATTTTTAATCATTATGCATATTCTTACCAAAGAATTATAAACAAGGGGGTGAACTCTAATACATACATACATAAATACATACATACATACACACTCATATATATATATATATATATATATATATATATATATATATATATATATATATATATATATATATATATATATATATATATATATATATATATATATATATGGGAAGTAACTATAAAATAAACACACTGGTGTTGGAATCTGTGGGTTTTTTATTCATTTTTATAGCATATCTATAAAATCAATCAATGCAATTGAAGTCTACACAGGAATGCACAGACACATTGAAAGCTTATAACGCATCGGTCCTTTAACTCCTCGTTTACATATAAGGATACCGCGTGTAAGAGCCAGCTAAGAGACTGAAAACTAAGAATTTGGGAAGGTCTTTGGATGTTAATGGCTATAATGCGCAGTATAAATACATGATATACTTAATAACAACATTGCAATAAATTAATATATATTGTGCTCTTCGTTGAAGACTTTTGTTATTTGACTGAATGAGCCACCAGAACGTTAACATGTAATACGCCAATGGAGACAGTAACAAAACATATCGTACACGTTTTTGCTATGGTATCTGGTATATATTTACCTCTTAATGGACAGTAATTACACGCACGGCTTCAACTGGTAAACAAGAGGGGACGTATCAAAACTAAATATTGCATTCCGTGTAAAATGTAATGGATGATGAAAATTTATGTATATACTCTCTCAATAACAATGAAACACATGAGAAATTTTTGATACAATACAGGAGCCGGCATGGCTCAGTCGGTAGCGCGCTCGAATCCTGATCGTGAGGTCGAGAGTTCGAGTCCAGCCGGCGGCAGGTTGGTTTCCTGTCCTTCGGATGAGACAGTAAAAACCGATGCCTCGTGTCACAGTAGGTGTCGGCACGTTAAAGAACCCTCACTGCTAAATAGCCGTAAGTGCCGAGCATGGGTCAAAATTTAAGCCCTTCACTGGCATTTAGTGACGTCTCCATATGAGTGAAATATTCTTGAGTGGGACGTTAAACAACAATAAACAAACAAACAATACAATGCATTTCAATTTGTATCATTTGTGATTGCACAATATATGCTACTCTGCATATTTGTCACAACAAATATAATGTTTGAAGCATTAGGCTTACGTGCGTCTTATTGACGCTCGGCTGTTCCATGAAGTTTTCAAATGAAGACATTCATATTGTATAATCGACAAAAAAAAAAATAATGGAATGCGATAAACGTATAATTGTATTGTATATCATCGAAAAGTACTACGTACATTCCACTCTTCTGTTCTACGTCTCCAGCACGTGTATCCAATACATACGTAATGATCAAGGTGTGCTAATGGTCTTTATGCGCAGCAGATACAGTATTCTCCCACCTTGGGCAGGCTACCGTTTTGTCAAGCCATAATTTCTCTGTCCACCACCTAGGGTGTAGACACGCTGCATGTGCTATCACGTCATTGTATAATTTTTAACCTACGGCTTCTGTGTAATGAGAATACTGTGCATTAAAAGTTGCGTCAGATTTTATATACGTGCATTAACACGCATTGGAGAAAAATAAACAAGCATGGGTTCATTGCATGGAAAGCTTGACCTTTTCCCAAACCCGAGGTCTCCATGCGGCATTTGCGACTGGTGTGACATGCTGGCAGGGTGACGCCGAATACTTCCTACCTCCTGGTCCCTCAGCGGTTGGGATTCGCAATTCTTTTTTCGTGTAGAGACTGTTTTAATATCTAATTTGTCGTGTTCTAATGGACTCGGAGTTTCAGATATCCATTTGTGCTCTTCATTATACTACAATCCTCGTGGTAAGAATCCTTACCTTTGGGTTGAAGATTTCCTTGTCTATTCCACATACTCATTGAAAATTCTATAAATAATAACACATGGGTATTACCTATGGAGAGGGCGAACGCATTCATCTGCAGTTTTATATGTAGTTTAAAGCATGTAAATGTTCCATTGCTTTAAATAAAATAATTTGTACTACGACAGTTAATGCTTTGAAAGCAACCTCACTACGCAGCTGCTGCTTTAGAAATGCGGGAAACGGCATATTTTGAGAGTCTATCCGATCTTACAAGGGCAACACCTTTCCCGAAAAATGCCGTCAAAGTTTAGTTATGACGTCAAATATATAAAACACGAATACTTTCGGAAAATATGTCGCCAAAACATTTGATTTGAATGCGTTGATGATAAAAATACTGGTCAAGCATCGGGTCGAAGTTGCTGTAGTTCCGACATTTCGTTCATGCCACGCGCAAATTCTCGATTTGAGCAGATTTTTTACTATTAGTAGTACGTGTCCCCGGATGAAGTAGGAAATATGTGAGCTTCTCTACATATAGAAGGGCTCCGCCCTCTATTATTCTGCATTTTCTATTTCACTGAGAAAACGACGGAACACGTTTGAAAGTTATCAACAGTTTAATGCAAGTTTTCGTTCATTTTTATTTCTGACTGTCAGTAATTATTATTCATTACGGGTTTCAAATGTCTATATCATAAGTATTCCAGAAATTTTGTTTTTCCAATTAACTCGGGATAAGCTTCCAATATGAACATTATATCATATATCAGTATGTGTATCTCATTTTATCTACCTACAAAGGATAGGCTATGCGAGAACCTTCCTTAATTATTCTGTCACGAACTTCATATCTGTCATAAAATAAAAATGTCAACCAAATAGCTAGCCACTAATTTAAGACTACTGCAGAAAGATAAAACATGTTTCGAATTAAACCACCTGTATATAATGTGTACAATGGCCGAAATCACCACAAATCACCAAAAACTGATATTGATAGCGACTGTTGATATAATTCAAACCTACATTATTTGAATTCTTCTTAGAAATTATCAGCTTCATGCATGTGTATTTTCTTAAGTGGGTTGTTTTTATAGTTCCTCATAAATGAACTATATACTAGCGATACGTTTGTTCTACAATATAACGTAGGTATCACTTATGATTGATTGATGACATGCTTCCATAGAAGAATTCTTATCTAATGCAAAACAGGTCAGTGATCTTTCAAAGGGTGTTCTGATGTTACAATTCCTACAAAAAAGAATAAAAAACATTTGCAACAAAGCGAAAAGAAAATATACTAAACATTATACAGTCATTGAATGTCAACTTCATCCTGTGTCGGTTTCATGACTTATGAATATGAAGGCGGTGGTCCGAACACACACTCTGCGGGATCGGCGTGCCCATTTATAGTAGCCGCACATGATGGTCTTGTATGGGGAATGACATCACTCTCACTTCATACTCATGTTGACAAGCAATATATAAATAGATCAAATGACACGACATGCTTATGGTTAGATAGTATTTGATGTACAAAATGTATAAAAAAGGACTCAAGTAATGTAATTGATTGATTGTTATAATTGTGTACACTGGTTGATTTAATTTTCAAAATCAAAGCGGGTGTGACCAACCGACTGGTGAGGTATTTTCTTCGCGGGACTTGATCCCATTTAAATATTGAGTCGGGATTTCTTTGTTGTTGACAATTTTGGTATCTTCGACTTGTGTTACATCAATTTCTTTTTGACTAATGTATTATACATTAAAGGTAAGAAAAACAGCGTTTTACTTGTTAGAATCATGTTATACGTCACATTGTACACATGTCAAGGCATTAAATTGTTAATAAAATATGCACTCTAAGCTATTGTTGGTGAACCCTAGGTACAATTTCCTCATGATTTAAATACTGTTGACAGTTATTTTCTATTCAGGTTTTATCTCCACAATGAAATGAATTATTCTTTATATATCAAAACACTAATTGTAACGTTTTCTGTGTCAGAATACAAGGGGATCATCTGTCAGTGTGTTTAGTTTTATTTATGATACATCTAAATCGTTCGTGTTAAAAATAAAGAGAAAAACAATGACATCTATATGTAGACTAAAGAAAAATACTTTCACTACATCTACTTACAAAAAAACAATATGTGCATCTACAAAACAATATATATATTTTCATTTTACAACAAGAAACAAACAAGTTTTACAATTTATATCCCTGTTTCTTGTTGGTGGCTCTGAATTAAATGTGAGGAGTGCTCTTACCGTAGGAGGAAACCGGAATTTCCGGAGATTACACGATCCGAGCTGGCGACCATCATACCGTTCTCACATACTTCCTTGTCTAATCAGAGGATCGAACTCACATTTGTGAGAAGCAGGTTCAAGAAATCACTTTCTCCGAAGCCTCGGATACCAAAGTTTAAAAATGCCAATTTACACATACTATATAGTTGTCTTTATTCGCAGGGGATTTAAATTCGCTATATTTGCGGTCAATATGAAGTATCAAAAAGTAAATTCATAACCAATCTTGCACGGAATTTAATACTCGTGAATAAGTTCCATTCAGAAAAACGCGAAATTTTCACCCTGTGAAATTAAAAAAACTATACAACATTCTTAATTATGTAAATATACGGACCTGTAAAAAACCAGAAGTAAGTCAGGTGCCATGGATGAGATACCAATATCAAAGTCTGGTTTATCAATGTCATTAAAAATAACGAAAGACCAATTTATGATTTAACGTCATAGAATGGATGCATATGCTTTGTAACGCCTGAAACGCTGTGTCTTATTTTCCTGACTAAATTTTACCTCCATATTCGTTCAACGTGCTTGGGTAAACAAAAGTAAAACATTATGAATAACTCTTCTTTAAATAAAAAAAAAACCACACAAACATATGTATTCAATAATTCGAAAACATGTATGTTTTATGGAGGTCATAATATCATAATTTTATCAAAGTATTTTAATCGTATTCATTAGTATTATACAGTGTACCTTGCAGCCATGAATTATGTAAGTCCGTGTTTGGCAGACACATGCAATGAAATTTAATCAGTCTCAGAACACGGCTTGACAGGTTTAAACTCGTTGTATAACAAATGGATTTAGAAATGCTGTGCCTCAACCTGCATTAACCAACGTAAAGGTCATTGTGAGATTAAATGATGACATAAATAAATGTAAAAGAGGTTTTAATGCTTAGACGGAATAACTTTATGTGAAATTTAAAAGAGAGATTTAAAGAAATAAACAAACAATACAAAACAATCACAACGAGAGAGAGAGAGAGAGAGAGAGAGAGAGAGAGAGAGAGAGAGAGAGAGAGAGAGAGAGAGAGACAGACAGACAGACAGACAGACAGACAGACAGACAGACAGAGAAAGAGACAGAGAGAGAGACAGATAGACAGAGACAGAGAAACAGAGAGAAATGTATACATTTGTATATATATATATATATATATATATATATATATATATATATATATATATATATATATATATATATATATATATATATATATATATATATATATGTACGAGTTATACCAGTCAAGTCAGTGTCATGATGATAAGCATTTATTGTCTGATTACGTAAGTCATAAGTTTCTCGCTTAAGGTCGACGAACAATTGTGAGGTATTAATCAGTAACGGACCCCACACTGTCAGTATGGCAATTCTGGACTCAAATAATTCATATTTGTTCAGGTATATGCATTACCGAATGTACGCTCTTTCGCAGAAAAATGTCGATGAAGCATTCTATAGGTCACAAAGAACATTTTATTACAATTAGAAAACTTGTCGGTAAAAAGAATGATTTTTTCATATGATTTGTTCTCAAACAATATAATTTGAAGATTTTAATTAGACAGACAGACAGGCAGACAGATGGATGGAAAGATAGATAGTTAGATTTTTTGTCCATTCTTCAATATGCTGATGGTTTGGATGTGCTCATTCTTAGATACAATTAGCGACATTTACAGTACGTTGAAAAAAAATGAGTTTCTTTAACATTTTATATGTCTTTATATGTTTATACGAAACCTCATTTCCCAACAAAAACCATTCCAATGTCGCACACACACACACATACCCAAAACGATCGTTTCTGTCAATAGAATTTTATCATTTGCGCTTAAATTTAAAACAAGTCTAGAGTTTCAAAACAGGAAGTGGTATCATACAAGGTTAAACAACCTCTGAAAAGAT